>PYHX02000494.1:3763798-3796298 GCA_004302925.2 Cochliomyia hominivorax | reverse complement strand
AGTGAAAAATTGAATTTTTAGTGAAAAATTGAATTTTTAGTGAAAAATTGAATTTTTAGTGAAAAATTGAATTTTAGTGAAAAATTGAATTTTAGTGAAAAATTGAATTTTTAGTGAAAAATTGAATTTTTGTGAAAAATTGAATTTTTTGTGAAAAATTGAATTTTTTGTGAAAAATTGAATTTTTGTGAAAAATTGAATTTTTTGTGAAAATTGAATTTTTGTGAAAAATTGAATTTTTTGTGAAAAATTGAATTTTTTGTGAAAAATTGAATTTTTTGTGAAAAATTGAATTTTTGTGAAAAATTAATTTTTTGTGAAAAATTGAATTTTTGTGAAAAATGAATTTTTTTGTGAAAAATTGAATTTTCATTTACAAATTCAAAATAATAAGAATAATATTTTCCTTGATAACTTGATTATGAACAAGTTAGAATGCTTTATGCGGCTGTGCCGAATTCTGATATCTCCACCACTATATTGAGGAAATTATAATGTGGCCTAAATTTCAATGGAATTAGTTCATATTTTATTCGCGAATAACCAAAAGTACCCCTTAAACTAGTTTCATATATTAAAGACAGTTTAAAACTGGATCAAATTTGAATTATGGGAACTACAACAAATAATAGTGACGCTTTTATACTAAATTCGTTCACCTTCATATAATAGTTTCATAAGCTCAAACCTGTTTCCAGGAAGGGGAGTTATATGAGAGCTATAGTTACTTTACTAGTTTCATTAGCTTGTTTATAACTTCAGCAAAATATGGACGAGATTATTGAACTTATTATAATATATTAAAAATAGTTATAAAAATAATTGTGCCCTATTTCAATGGAATTGGTTTTTCCGGGAAAGCGCATTATATGAGAGCTATAGCAAAATATGGGCCGATATTAATAAAACATATATTCAAGACGCTTAAAAAATTAATTGTGTCAAATGTCAATAGAATTGGTTTATATCTAAGAGTTTGATAAGCTATAAACCATATTCTGGGATGGGGAGATATATGGGTGCAGGGTTTAATAATGGCCAACGCTATCTTGATTCTATATAAAACAAATATATATAGGAAATTTCAGTAAATTAACTTTAAAATTGCGATCCATATGCACTACATATTTTGAGGTGTTTCAAAATTTTAAATAATTCAGTCTATAACTTTTTTCTATTGATCCGATTTTGAAGATTTTTCCGTACTATGATGTTGAATATAAAACTGTATGTTTTAGTTGAATTTTTCTTTAAATCCAGTCACTGTTTGTTGAAAAAGATAAGTTCTTTTTTCGAAATTTTGAGGTTGTTTAAGATATCGGGTTATAACATTTTTGTTATAATCCGATATCTGAAACCATAGTTAGTTGGAGTATAATGCTTCTGTGCTTGAGTTTGTAACGCACAGAAAAATATTGCTTCCACCACTTTTAAGTATACCATTCGACTCAGTATCATTTTCTGAGTCAATTTAACGATGTCCGACCGTCCGCCTGGCTGGCTGTCCATGTAAATTTTGCGAACAAAATGCAGTTCGCAATTTTTGAGATACCTCGATGAAACTGGGCATATGGCATTATTTTTGCTTAAGAATTATGGGTAAATTATTTAATTTAGCTTCCCGTAATGATAATTTAAGGTCATAAATATGAATATAAAGCGATTTTAACGAAATTTAGCCCAAATACATATAAAAATATTTGAAAATATGCCAAAACTATGCGAGAATCGGTCCATTAAGTCCCATATAACTCCTCTTAAAATTTTTAATTGAAAACTGCTTAGGACAGATTTTGATTTGAGCAAGAATATATAACTTATGGGCTCTCTTTCTTGGCGTTATACACGTAATGACAAATTTAATATACCCTCATCACCACTTGTGGTGGTGGAGAGTATAAGAAGCTTAACTGACTTTATAAGCTTTTGATTTTTTATTGTCTTTTTTTATTTCTTGGGGTTTTTAAACTTCAACACTTTTGTATTGTGACTTGTTCTTTTCTTTTTTTTTGGGTTTTTTTGAAAAATGAATAACTTTATTTATGGTTTTCAAATTGTTAAAAGGAACAAATTTATTGTTTTGAATGTTCAAATGTCACTATGAATGTCAGTTTTAGTTTAATTCTTAAATTCCTATTATTTATAATAATTTTTGTTTTTATTTCTTCTGAATTGCTCTGTTACCAGAGAGACAAGCCCTTTTCTTGCTTAAAGTTTTATTTCCATTTTTTTCTATTTCTTGAGTTTTCAACTTTATCATAAAAAAAATGGAAATATAGCAGAAATTGGAAGAAAAAGCGAAAAAAAGAGCTAAATGAAACGTGCTGGTATTAAATGTTTGAAAACATCAATAACAAGTAATTAATTCATTAAATATAACTTTTTTCTCAGCTGCTGTTGCTGCTGATGCTTCTTCTATTTTTTTTAATATTACAGTTTATGTCGTTGTCTTGCATTTACATGCCACCAAAGTGGTGCATTAAACTAATTTTGTTGTTGTTGTGATTGTTGTTGTTCTTGTTGCATTAAAGTCTTAACTTTTTATTTCAGTTTAAATATTTAATGCTGGTTGATTTCAAAAAACTATAAAATAAGTTATAAAGATTTTAAATTAAATGAATTTATGAAAGAAATATGACAAACATAAATCATATAATTTATGAACTAAAACACTATGGGTCAAAATATAATTATAAACAATTTGCGAATCAAAATAAATAAGAATGAAGGTTAAAGTCACTATAAAAGTTTCTAATTAAAAAAATAATTATTATTGTAAAGCTTTCAAGCTAAATCCAAATTTTTACGTGATACAAAACTTTAAAGCTTTTTAAGTTAAAGTTTATTGTTAATAACCGCAACCATTATTTTCCAAAAGTCAACATTGACTTATAAATTCAAAAACCAAATACTCAAATATCTAAAAACGAAAAACTGCCGTAAATTGTCTAACGGAATAAGGGTATTAATTTTGTAAAACGAATGAAAAAGATATGGAAGAAGGCCAAGTATATTATTCTGTTAAAGCTTAAAATCTATAAAACAAAACCCATGTTTTTAATTAAAGCTTTTTACATTTTTAAATTTTGTTGAATTTTATTTTCATTGAAACAAACCTTAAAAAGAAAAAGTGGAAAACAACGTGGAATAGGATTTTTTTAATAAATTTACTCTTAAAATTGAAATCTTTAAAAATTTAAAAAATGTTTGCTAAAGCTGTACCCATATAGCTTCCTCAATGCCAGACATTTTTATTCATCACTTATTGTTTGGTTCTCTATGAATCTTAGTAATGTTAAAAAGTTCCACAAAAAAAAAAAAAAAAAAAAAAAAATCCTTAAATCTTTTGCAACTAAACTTAAAGCTCTTAGAGTTTTATTTAAAACATTTTATATTAAAAATCTAATAAAAAATCTAATAAAACTATAAAAGCTTTCTGTTTCAAATATTATCAAATTTTAAAAGCTTCGAAGCTTTTTTAAATTTAAACCAAACTTTTGTTAATTACAAAGTTTTTAAAATTCATTAAATATACAAACATATTTTGATTATTTATAAAAATACATTAAATGCAATTGATAAAGCTTTTAATTTTCTGCTTTATGTTCCTTTTAAGGTGTATTAAAGTTTCGAAAAAAACAAAATTTAATTTTATTAACAGTTAAACCCAAAACTTTTACAGTTTTAAGAAAAATATATAAACATAATTAGTTAGTTATTGCAAAAGCTTTCATTTGCACGTCACTAAAGTTTTAATGCTGAAAGATTTTAAAATTTATAGCAGAATTTTACAGTAACAAAGCTGAAACGTTTTTTTTTATTTTGTAAGCTTAAAAGCTTAATTTTAAAAGAACAAAATTTTTATTTGTTATCGATAAATTTATAAATTGTATAATTTGAAAACTTTAAGAATTAAATTTATTTTTTTATTAACGTATAAGCTCTTCTTTTCAATGAAAGTTGAATTAGCCTTAAAGCTTTTTTTAAATTTAGCTCAAACAAGAAGAGTTTAAAATAATTGCATAAAACCATAAAAAACATATTTATTTTATTTTATTTTATTTTATTTTATTTATTTTATTTTTGTTTAATTAAGTCGAAAGCTTTGTATTTTAGGTTCAAAGATAAAATAAAATTTCAATTAACTTCGAATTATTTTGCAGTAGAAAGCTCTATTTTTAAAATAGTCATCCTAAAAGAATTTTAGCTAAATAATTATGAAAAGTATTTAAAATTTTAAACTGAAATAGAAATAAATCACTAACTACAGTTATTAAGCTTAGAGTCTGTATTAACTTAATAACAAAAAAGTGTGTAGTAAAGATAAAAAGCTTTTTATATTTATAATAGTGTAAAAACTTTAAAATTTTATTCTATTATAATGATTAAAAAAAGCCTTTTTAAACTTAAAAGCTTTTTTTGAAAATAAATAATATTTACAACTTATAAATTATCTAAATGTGTTTACGAAAAAAGCTTCAATGAAGCTTTTAACTATAACTTGCATTTCAAATTTATTCAGTCTCTTCATTTTTATTTTAAAGTTATAAATTTTTATTATTTGAAATTGTAATTGCAACCTACACTTATCTCAGTTTTTTAAAATATTTATTATTTCATTTTTTGCTTCTTCTCCCTTAAACAATATTTATAGTCTTTTATTTTCTTGTTTTTATAGTTGTTATATTTGATAAATTGGTTTAAGTTTTGACTATAAATAATTCATTTGTTTTATTTATCGTTAGAAAAAAATCTAAAGATGATCGGATCTTTAATACTTTATATATCATTTTTATACCCTCCACCAATACAAGTGGTGTGTTAACTTTATCAATTCGTGTGTGACGCTAAGAAGGAATCAGTTCAATTTATGCATTAAATCATAATTTGAGTCGATTTAGCTATGTCCGCTTTTATATATCAATTTTTACCCTCCATTACCACAATTGGAGAAGATGGTATATTTACTTTGTCCTTCCGTGTGAAACGCTAAGATAGGATCAGCTCAAACCCCATAATATATATATATATATATATATATATATATTATATATATATATATATATATATATATATATATATATATATATATATATATATATATATATATATATATATATATATATATATATATATATATATATATATATATATATATATATTTTTTTTTTCTCAATGAAATTTGGCCTGTGTATTTTTAATAATTCTAAGAAGTTTCCTATTTAAAACCAGCAAAATCGGTTTAGTTTATTAAAAGATATAGTGCGATATCTGAGGCCACCTTCAAATTCTATTGTAAATCGATAAATTAGAATGAAATATTATGTTATATGTACTTCACTACTGTTCAAAAAACTATCAAAATCAGTTCAGTACAAAAAGAGTTATAGCCAAAAATGATCTTGAGTTAATTTAAAGAAAAATCTGAATATATTGTTTGTAAGTTAATGTGTGTGTGTAAGTATGATACGTAACGTATATACTTCACACTCATTTGTAGTGGAGGGTATAGAAGATTCGGCATAGCCGAATATATCATTCTTACATGTTTTCTTCTTTGTTTTAATTTAAATCTTTTTTTCAGTTTCTTAGCAGAATGTTTTAGTTTTTCTAAGATTTTTTTTCTAAATTTTTATATTCAATATAATTTATTTGACATTTTCTGTGTATTTAACTAAAGATTGTGTTCTGTAAAATGTCACAACAGTGTGATGATGTTAATTTATTTCTTAAAAAAAAAAACGTTTTTATTTAGAATTTTTGCCTTAAACTATTTTTTAATTGATTTGTCAAGAAGAAGAAGAAGAAAAAAACTGAAATCAAAAGCAAAAAAATGAAGAAAAAATTTAAAGGCAGGAAATGACATAATGATGACGTTAGTTGTGGAAAATTAATCGCTACATAAAATTTATTTATATTTATTTATTTAAATATTTTAATTAAAATCGCAAACCAACCAAACCTTAAATTTATAAATTCTTAAACTTCAGAAGTTTGATCTTAAAATTTGCCATTGAATTTCTGAAAAAAAATCTGTTTAGTTAAAGTTTAAATGTGATTTATGCTTAATATGGTTTGTTAGTTGTTCTTGCTATAAATTATGCGTTTTATTTAATTAAAATTCAATTAAAGTTAATTGAAAAGGCATTTATTTGGTTTGATTACACATGTCATCAACAGTAGCAAATAAATTAAAAAATAAGATAAAAATATAAACATTAAAAAATAATAATAATACGGATTCAAAAGCCCTGTAGAACGTAATCGTTAAGCCAACATTTTTGTTTAAACTACAGTTAAAATATTTAAAACTTAAAACAAAAATATTTAGTTAAAATATTAATTTAAATTGGGGTATAAAGCCAAATCGAAGTAATAATTTAAAAGAAGATTAAACTGTAGTTAAACTAATCTATAGTATAATCTGAAGATTTTACTAAAGTTTATACTTTATTTTAAACTATGCCTAAACTACAGTTGTCTTACTATTCTTAAACTATTCTTAAACTACACAGTCTTTCTGTGTGTTTGTACTCCAAACTAAGAACTGAACTGTAGTCTAATTAAAATCTAAACTTAAATAAAACTACAGTTTTCATTTAATACTTATAATTTAATAGCTTAAATAGCGGATTTAAATCTTTAATATATTTTAGATTTAACTATGAAATAATTTATAGTCTAAACTAAAGCTTAAACTATAGTTTTAACTTTAGTAAAAATTTCAAAATTTAGTAAATTTGTAGACTAAACTATTTTTTAAGCTTTAAATTAGTCTTTAAGTTATCTTTTATATAAATTTTGGACTAAAATAAGTCTAAACAATATATATGTGTATACTACTTATACCTTAGACGATACTTTGTAATATTCATTCATTTAGTATTCATTTCATACCAAATTATAGTCGAAAGTTAACACTTAACTGTATTATGAACTTAAGACTAATTTTAAAACCAGCTTTTCACTAGTTGAATATTTAAACTAAACTTCAGATTAAATTATAGTTTAAACTTTAATCTAATCTTGGTCTTAATTTAAGGGTAACTATTAACTACACTTTGGATTTGAATGTACTCTAATCTTTATATTGTCTAAAATATGATATGAACTATCGCCTTAATTATAGTTTAGTTAGCAGTCAAATCAATATTAAATATCTAATCAATTTTTTATTTATGTTCATTTTCAAAAATTAAGTGCAATTTGTTAAAAAAAGAACTCCCGGGTAATTTAAGTGCATTTTTCAGTGAACGTGTGATAATTAAGTTATTTTTTTCTGCTGTTACACCAAAGATCACAAATTTTCATGCAAGTTTTAAAGAATTTGCAAAAAGATGAAGTTCACATAAATCAAATAAATTTCGTTCATGTTTAAAGATTCTAAATCATACACGGATTCCACTTAAAATATTTATCTACAAAAGCAACAAAAATCACACACATAAGACTACTTAAACTGATTTAGAAGGTATTTAAAAATTAAAATTAGAGAAAAAAAAAAAGAATCAGCAACAAAACATTCAAAAGATAATAATGTTTTGATGATGATAATTATGATGATGATGACTATATGAACTGATAATAATAATGATGTTGCTGAATAGTTTTAATTTTGGCTGCAAGTGATGTTTTATTGTACAAAATCGGTGAAGAAAAAAATATTAAAAACACGAACAACTAATAAACAAACTATTTGAACGCGATTTGCGTTCACAGCATGAAATGTCAAATACTAATGCAAATGCTAAAAAGCAAAAAAAATACATACTAACTTACTCACTTGTATTTAGAAAGAAGATTTCTAAAATGAATGGACGGGCGCGCGAATGGATGAATGGATGGACAGACAGACGGACATACCAACAAACAAATGAACAAACAGCATTAGCAACAACAAGAAGAAAAAAAGTCAACAAAGTTAATATAACTAACCGACACAACAACACCAACAACAACAAAAAATAATCACTACAATAGCAACAACAATTATTATAATAGAAGTTTAGACAACTCTTCTCTCTACTGCAAAAGAGAGATTGAAAAAGAAGTATTAAGGCGAGATCGAAACAGCTAGAACCCTTTTTTAAATAACATAAGAAAGAAAGAGTCATTGGACCCAAGGTCTAAATCAAGCTTTACACATTTTTCAGGCAATAGACTATTTTACAATTAAGACAATGGACTAGATCACAGTCTAGAATATAGACGAGATCACAATCTAGACATTAGACTAAATCACAATTTAGACTATAGATTAGATCAAAATGTAGACAATAGACTAGATCACAATCTAGACTATTGTCTAGATCACAATCTAGACTATAGACGAAGCTTTATAATGTATATATATATATGTGATACGAATAGGATATATGAATTCTTGTTTTGTAGATCAGTTCTTTTGGCAAACATACATCAATAGTTTTAATGAATTCCGTTTTTTTAATGTGCGGAATATGAAAAACATCCTCCTGCATAAGTTCATTAGTAAGGCTTTTTCACTTTTGAATTGCCTCTATCCAGTTCCATAATAATCTCAGAAGTTTTTTGTCTGTCTCGTAGCAAAATCAATGACCAAACTCAAAATTCCACCTGTTATTGTTGTCGGTGAGAAAACAATACGAATACCGATAGTAACTAATGGTTATGACGACAAAAAGGCAACAACAACATTGATAATGGTAACAGCTCAAAGAACAACATGTTGTAGCCATAATAAGGCTGCTAAAAGCAAAAACAAAAGGCGACATTTACTAGCAGCATCAGCATCAAAGACTAAACAAAAGCAACAACTACAACACAATACTACTCAACCATTGTATCAACAACAATAGCAACAACACCAACAACAATAACTACAAGTAAATAGCAACAGCAGCAAGTGTTTACATGAAATAAACTCTCATGTAGAATTAAACTCTGACTATTTGACTGAATAACTCTGACAAACAAACTCGCTTATTGTTTAGTCATTCCACCAGACAAAAAGTGACTTTAGTATCGGAATCCGTTTTGTTTTTTTTTCTTTCTAAAATTTCTGTTTGATTACCAGCGCAATGGAAAATTCAAAATAGTTCAAAATTCCTCATAACTGGGGATTTTTTTTACCGCCATCATAACCATCACCATCGTCATCACTTCAGCTTTATTGAGGAATTTTTTTGTACGGATTTTTTATATTTTCTACTTTTTCCTTGTATCTGGAGGAAGCGGAACATGTGGCGCTCATAAATTTATCTAATATATACAATTTGCTTGTTGGTGGTTGGCTGAATTGCTGACTCGTTGGCTGCATGTGTTAAGTGTGTGACAAAATGAAGAAAAAACAAAATCATAAAACATATTTTTCGGTGGCATTTTAAATTTTGTCAAAAAGGTTGTCAGATTGAGTGTTCATATCTAAGTACATGTAAGTGAGTGTGTTTGTTTTCCTTGCCCTGATCCGTGAATAGCGCAAATAAAAAGCGTGATGTACAATTTGGAGTTCTCTTCACTGGTATGTCTTTACGTTGGAGGAAAACAGAATTTGCTATTGACACTTGTATTCAAAATTTCGCATAAAATTATAGGTGACCAGATGACAATACAAAACTAAGAATTAGATTATGATATGGACTATATTAAACTTAAGATGAGATTACTATCTAGACTATAGACTAGATTACTATCTAGACTATAGACTAGATTACTATCTAGACTATAGACTAGATTACTATCTAGACTATAGACTAGATTACTATCTAGACTATAGACTAGATTACTATCTAGACTATAGACTAGATTACTATCTAGACTATAGACTAGATTACTATCTAGACTATAGACTAGATTACTATCTAGACTATAGACTAGATTACTATCTAGACTATAGACTAGATTACTATCTAGACTATAGACTAGATTACTATCTAGACTATAGACTAGATTACTATCTAGACTATAGACTAGATTACTATCTAGACTATAGACTAGATTACTATCTAGACTATAGACTAGATTACTATCTAGACTATAGACTAGATTACTATCTAGACTATAGACTAGATTACTATCTAGACTATAGACTAGATTACTATCTAGACTATAGACTAGATTACTATCTAGACTATAGACTAGATTACTATCTAGACTATAGACTAGATTACTATCTAGACTATAGACTAGATTACTATCTAGACTATAGACTAGATTACTATCTAGACTATAGACTAGATTACTATCTAGACTATAGACTAGATTACTATCTAGACTATAGACTAGATTACTATCTAGACTATAGACTAGATTACTATCTAGACTATAGACTAGATTACTATCTAGACTATAGACTAGATTACTATCTAGACTATAGATTAGATTACTATCTAGACTATATATTAGATTACTATCTAGACTATAGACTAGATTACTATCTAGACTATAGATTAGATTACTATCTAGACTTTAGACTAGATTACTATCTAATATAGGCTAGATTATCTTATAGCCTATATATTTTATATACTAGATGATAGTTTCACTATATACTAAGTAGATGATAATCTAGACTATAGATAATATGATAATTTAGACTATAAACTAGATAATCAAGACCGTAAGCTAGATGATAATTAAGACTATATACCGGATGATAATCTAGACTTACTAATCGATTAATTAGAAGAATACATAGAAAGTAAACTTGACTAGATAATAATCAAGACTGTCGACTATACGCAACCCTAGTTATAGGTTTAGAGTTGATCCAGTTTCCATAAAAAAGGCAAAGTAACTCTGTGAAATTCATGAAACCTGGTCCCTTTATCAAAAAGAATTGTCACAATATTTTCGATGTGAATCAGATTCTATGCAAACAATCTGTGAATAATAACTTTTTTTATTAAAATTATTTTATAAGATGAGTTGCTCTTTTTTTTTTTTGTTTGTTGGATGTTGTTCCCAACATTTGTCGTAGTTGTTGCATGTATATTTTTTGTTTGTTGTTGTTGTTAAAATACATTGTTATATTATTGTTGGTGTTCAGTTACAGTCATGATGCACTTGGCGCCTTGTTAAAATAACAAAATTTGTATGTTTGTTTGTGTGTTAATTTTTTGTATTACAACGTCAGACTTCTTTTATTTCTTGTTATTGTTGTTGTTTTCGATTTGCTTTTTGTAGAAAAATAGTAAATTGTTATTGTAACCCTTCTGCAATTTTTTTCATGTTCTTTTGGCTGCCTGTTTGTTATCTTTTAGCGAGATTATTGACACTTTTAGTTTTTTGTTTGTGTGTGTGTGTGTGTTTATTTTACACATTTTTACAGGGGAAAATTGGAAAAAAATTATAAGAATATCGCGCCATAAGTTGCAAAGCAATTTACATACTAGAAGTTAATGTAGTTGTTGTTGTTGTTACAATTGCAGATGATGTAGTTTTTTTCTTGTTTGTATGTTTGAATGACATTGGCACAACTTACAACAAGAGTTGCAAACGCATTGTGACATTATTGTTGCTGTTGTAGGTTGGGAAATACACTCGAGGAAAATTGTTAAAATTTTGATATAAAATTTAAAGAAAATAAATTACAACTTTAATCTGCTTAAGAAAATCTCATGAAGTCGTTTCTTAAGTATGACTATTTTAATTTTCTGGGTGCATTTTCAAATTATGTCTTGTACTCGTGTTTGTATGACAAAAAAATACAAAAATGACGCAAATCCAAAAAAAAAAACAACTCGAAAGAATAGTCTATTGACATTTGTGTCTGCTATCTGAATAACTCGAAGACGGTTACGTTTATGGTAATATAATCTTTGATTGTGGTCTATTGATTTTTTTCCTGTTCTCAAATTTTCATTTCTTGTTTTGCTCTACACACCCCCACTTTTTGAAGACATTGGTATATAAGTTATTCTAACATATCGTTTATAGTTTATTGTATCAATAACAGTTATTATATTTTAATACCCTACATTATATGTAAGAATGTTTGGTTTTTAACCAAGAAGAATTGATAGTCAACTAGATCATGTGCAATGGAACGAAATAAGTATTAATCTGATTGCGGACTGTTTGAGATTTAACTCTACTTTTGCTGAAGATGGTTTAATTGGAGTTACATAAGTTCCTAGATGGCCGATATCCCAAATTTTATTTAGTTCAATATGTATATATGGACCTTGTAGATAGTCCTTTTTCATTCTCTTCAATAAAATATGATTGAATGTGTTCGATATCTCATATAGTTTGGACCAAAGAAATATTGTGACCTATTTTTGTATATGCATTTTTTTAGTTTTCTAAACTTAGTGAAATCATTTAGGGTCCAAACAATGTCTGGATTCTGTCCGGAATTCTACATAAGTTTTGTGTAAGATTTATATAACTAATTGGATCACGTGAAAAGTTATATTAATTTCGAAATTAGATATAAAAAGTGTTTTAAGTTACTTTCCAACATTGGAAACCCAACCTCTGTCCCCCGGACTTTACTCAATTGGAGTAAAGGAATTAATTTCATAGGAAATTTTATTAAAAAATATTCTCTAGTTCCAAAGTAACAGGATTCTATCTTAATGGTGATCAATTTTGGAGGACTCACTTAATACTAGTGCACCTCCTTTTAAATTGGGAAACGCCTTGAAAATGTCCATATAAGATTTTATTAAAAACTAATCAGTAGTTACAAAGTTATAGACTTATTTTCAAACTCGTTTTCAAATCACTGTGCGCGATTAATAAGGGTCCTCTTGTAGTCTTTATATCAGAATAATGTTGGATGGTAGTTGGTGGAGGGTATTAAAGATTCTGTACAGTCGAATATGACATTCTTACTTGTTCTATATTATTCCTATTAGTTTTTTTTTATGATTTATTGAACGTTCTTCGATTTGTAATACAAGAAGAAACCTACACTCTAGACAATATGTTAACCGTTACTTTTGAAAATCATGTGCAAATATGACAGATTTTGGTTTTGGAAATAATTTAAAAATTTTAATTTTCGGTAAAAAACTAAAATAAATAAATAAAATACAAAAAAAAAAAGCAGAACATTAACTGCGGTTTTTTGTCTATTGCACATACAATAAGATTAATTGATAAACATAAATGGTAATGTTGAAGACAATATTTTTTTCGTAGCAAAAATGTTTATGCTGAAAATGTCATTTGTCATTTTTTCAGCATTTTTGTTTTATTTGGTGAACTGTTATATGGACCCGTTAAAATATCACTGCATTTTAAATTGGAATATATACATAAATAATTAAAAATTAAAATTCTTGTATGATTTTTTTTTGTTTTTTTCTTGATTCATTGTTTTTGTTTTAACAAAATGATTCTGGGAAAAATGAAGAAATAATTGTGAAAAAAGTTCTTTTTTTTCTTAGGTTGAGGATATTTAATTTTAAACAATTCAATTGTAATGAATTCTTAGAAATCGGGGGTATTGAATAAATGTTTATTAAATTTATTTATTTATTTTTTTCATATAAATGTCATAATCAAAAAGGGTTTTTTTTATTTATCGCAAGAGAAAAAGAGAATGAATAAATTTCAAAAATAAATAATTGGTTTATTTACATTTAACGTTATAATACCCTACACCACCACAGGTGGTGGATATATTAACTGTGGCAAGCCGTATGTGACGCTAAGAAGGTATCATCTCACACACTATATTGCATATGTATATTCTAGCTTTAAATCAAAATCTGACTCTATTTAGCGATGTCTCTCTGTCAGTCTGTTGTTGGTTGTTGTGCTCACATCCTCAATAATTCTTAGAGCTCAATGAAATATTGCTTCAGTGATTGTTATATTCCTAAGAAGATTCCTATTTTAAAGCCTCGTTCAGTATATTAAAAGATACACCGATATTTAAGTTGAAGAAAATAAACTTTCGTCAATTATTATCGCTGTCAATTATAAATCGACAAATTAGAATGAAATTTTGTCATAATATTAAGAAGTATGTACTTCACTTCCGATAATGATCAAAATCGGTTTACCAAAAAGAAATTAAAACCAAAAATATAACCGATTTTATAACTCATGTTTTATATTCAAGAAAATCTTTTTTATATTGTATACGTTTGTGAGTGTATGTGTATGTATGAACAAAACCTAATGTATTAATTTCACACTCATTTGTGAAGGAAAAATTTCCAGCCTTCAAAGGACTTTTATTTGATCAAGCACAGTGCATCGAAAGCGATTTTTTAAAGAATTCTATAATAGTAAAACTACCGATTAGTTTTTATAGAAACTTTCACGAAGGATGGACATCCAAAGTTGGTGATTGAAAACGACTTTTATTGAAATTATTTTGTAACTTTGAAAGTACTAAATAATATTTAATGAAATCTATATGAAAATTTTCAAGATGTTTTCCATACGATATGAAGGAGTAAAATTTTTATTGATCTTATTGATGGAGGGTAGACCCCTTAAGTTGTTCACCTTGGTAATGGAAATAAAAAAGTCGCTAAAATTTCATGCTGGTCTAGAGACAGTAATAGGGCTTCAAAGACATTTCAAGCATTCTATCATGAATGATTTCAACTTGGTTACGATATCAGCATAAAATTCTGATTCTTAAAATATATCAGCGAAAATTATGTTATATTTCAACGAAATATATTTAACGTTTCAAGAGATTTACATATTATTTAATTAAAAAAAATGTAGCAGTTCGAACTTTACGGAATTTTCCGGCGATGACGGAATTTACAAATTAGTTAAGTTAATGGAAAATCCAATTCATTTTTGTTATAAATCTGTTTTTACCAAAAAAAAAAAGGAAATAATTTGTGATCAAAATTTTTAGACCTCTTCAACCGATTTTACGCAATAAAGTGTGGCTTCACTTGAAATATTAAATTTTAAGAGCCTTTGAAATAATTCGTTCAATCATTGAGGAATTTTTTAATTTAACACTTTAAAACTATGAACAGTCAAAACAAATTTAACATTGAAGTGATTTAATTTCAACAATAATAACAATATTAAAATTCTTTTCTTTTTAACACTCGCAAAAACAAGAAAAAAACTTTAATTATAATTTGCTATAAAATAAAATAAAAACTATTTTAACAACAAATTGTTAATAAATATATTGAATAAAAATTTAAACAATTAGCTTGTACCCGGTGCGCTTTGTTGCACAAAAATTTTCTCATTTCTAGATAAATTCACAAATCAAAATGTTGTAGTTCCTTAAATATTCGATAATCAATAATTGCTTTGTATGAGGGCATCTTCCCTCCGGTTCCTATCCACAATACATTTTGTCCAATAAAATATTTCCTTCAAGAAGTGATTGAGAGCACTTTTTGAAAATTTCATTAAAATTGGCCCAGTCGTTCTGGAGTCTTTACGTTACACACATATATGCATACATGCACACATCCTATTTTATATATAGAAAAAGATTTTTTAAATAATATAAAAAAATTATTTTTTTTAAATATTTAACATTTATTTTTAGTGTTAAATATAAATAATAAAAACCGTTTAAACTAATTTGAAATAAAATTTTATTTCAAAATGTATGAAATTGTAGTTGATGTTAATTAACCGCAGAGACCACAGAAACCCACATTAGAATTGTATTCTTTATATGGAAAATGTTGCAATTTCAATTATTGAAATTGCGACAATTCTTTTTGCTACATAAAACTTTTGAAATGCAACATGTTAAGGAGTGAGGGTAGAAAAACCTTAACACTTGTTTTGGTGTTGAAAAAATTTTTTTGGAATAAAAACTTAATTTTTGAAAAATTTATTTAAAAAAACATTAAAGCTAATTTTTCTCTTAATTTGATCGAAATGATAGAGGAAAATGAAGCACTTTCTGAAGTTGTTAAAAATTAAAAAAATAGTGGTTTCAAGACGATTTTTGTTTGAAAACATGGTGTGAGATTTAAAAATTCTTGGAATTCAGAAGCCTGCCGTCACGCTGTTACTAAACTATTCGGGAGAATTTGACCGTTAATAGGAAACAAGTTTCAGGTATAAATAAAAATCGTTTTCGAAAGAGCTCCTAACACATTCTGTATAAAAGCAGCACGTTTAGTTTTGTGTTCGGACTATTTGGTACGGATTTTTTGAGGTTTAAAAGTTCTTGACAGGAAAGTTTTCAATAATATATATAAAAACTGTTATTAACATCAAGGAAGGTTTACAGAAACGGCTGCTTCCGTTCATAAAACTTCATAATAATTCCACTTAGTTTTGGTATGACTTGACATCCTTGAGTGGTACCAAAACAATAATGTGGTATTTGTATAAAGAGAGGCAAATTCTCAAACTTGGAAGGGTCAAAGGCCAGTTAAAAGAGAATTGAGGAGCCAAATAAAGGTGTCTAAAAGTGTGGCAGATTTTAAACGGACTTATAAAATGGTTCCTAAAAAAAGGTTCAAAATTTCATCAGAAGTGATTAAAATTGTAAATATATTTCTTTATTGTAAATTTTATGTTGATTAGGAAGATTCCATGCCCTAACCTGGTCTGTTACGCAAAGGATGGCCTTTCAAATTTGATCTTGGTTATGTAAATTCAATTTAATATTTTGCCCATCTCATTCCTTAATATAATTAAATAATTATTTGAAATGTTTTTAAATAATACAAAAATGTTTGTTGGGTTAAAAACATAGAATGTATTTCCATTCACAGAAAATCCAATTACATTTACAAACGTACATATATCAGTATGTATGTGTATAGAAGAGCTTAACTAATAACCTGTAAATTAACAAATAAAATCACCTGTTGTCACCCTGTAATTTGAATTTCAACAAAAATGTTTAAATTAAAATTGAGGTCTCTACAAAAACGTTAATTTTACACATTTTAGTTATAACAAATAGCAACAATAACAACTACAACAACAAAAACATTTATAAAATAATAAAATAAATGAATGAAAATGAAGGAAGAACAAAAAAAATTATAATAATTTTTCCAATAATAAAATCGAGTTAATGTTCAATTGCACGTCATTTGCATTTTTAAATGATATAAAAATGTTGCTAATTTTTCTGGGAATTTTTTGTGCAGCGTTTTTTTTTCGCTACGCCACCACTTGACTCGTCTGGAGTTAATTCTTTTTTTACCTTCCACCACCACAAATGGTTATGAGGGTATATTAACTTTGTCATTCCGTGTGTAACGCCAAGATTTAAATTGTTATATGTCCTCTATATCTATATTGTGAAATATATTTCTCTTTAGTTCTAAATAGAGGGTTTTTTTCAATAATTGGCGTTTGGCATAATATTAGTGATGAAGGGTAATGCAAAAATCGGCATAGCCGAATATAGCATTCTTACATGTCTCTTTTTTTGCTTTGTAAATTTGTTTTATATTTAAACTCAGAGTTATAAATAAAATGACATTATAAAAATGGATTTTTATTAGTTATTTTATTAGTTAATCTGTAATAAAAATAAATGTTTTTTTAAGTTACTTTTAAAAACATTAAAATGCTACAAAAAGTTATTTAAAGAAAAAATACACTGCAAATAAATACAAATAACATTTTTATTTTTTTATAGGAAAACAAATTAAAGAATAAACATTTTTGCAAAAATAAATAAAATTAAAGATTAAATTTTGAAAGTAACTTAAATGATGGTAAATTATTTAAGGCAGCATTTAAATAACAATTTTAAAGTACAATAAAATGAAAGTTAAATATTATAAAGGATTTTAATAACTTAAAGTTTATATTAAAATAAATCGGTCAATAAATCTTTTAATTATGGAAGTGTAAATTATATTAAATTCCTTCTTCTTCAAAATGCTGACTATAAAGTAGTCTTTATAGTAGACTATAAAATATTCTGTAGTTGGGACCATGAACTAGTCTGATGTTGAAAGTATAAGGTAATCCATAGCGCAGATTATAAACTTCAAGTCGTCAATAGTGTAGACTATAAACTTGTCTATAATGAAGACTATAAACTAGTCTACAAATAAGACTTTAAACTTGTCTATAATCGAGACTAAAACCTACACCACAAACAGTAAAATAAATGAAATTAAAATCAAGTCTGCCTAAGAATTTAAAAACAATTCTATAGACGAGATTAAATCAAGTCTGTTAAATAGACTATAATCTAGTCAATAGACTCTTAACTTGTCCATAATCTAGACTCGTATAACTAGACCTGTTGACCGGACTCTTAACTTTAATCTCAACTAAGCTGAACTCAACTAGAATTTTTACTAGATTCTGAACTAGAATCTGATCATAATTATAAAATTTGACTCTTAACTTGTATATAAAATTAACTCTTTAAAAAATAAATAAAAAGGATTGAAAAGCAATGTTGTATTTTTTAATCATAAATATTTGAAATATTGGATTTTTAATAAAAATTTTGAAAATGGAAAAATTTTAATGTCAAGAATTTTGAATTAATATTTTTTTCTTTAATTTACATATTTTGGCAAAAAAAAAAAAAAAAAAAAAAAAAAAAAACAATAATAATAATAATGTTTTCTGCTAACAACTAATGATTTCAGAGTATTAGAACAAACTGTTTCGTGTATTAAATTCTATTAAGATGTTCATCTATGGGAACATACATACATACATTTTCACATTCATCTTAATCTACTTTTTTGTTACTAAAAAATGCCCCCACTTTTATTTCAATAATATTATTAATTCCACAAATATGTTGAAATCTATATGACAATAAGATGACTTCGATATTTGTATTCCCAAACTATTTGTTAACCCAAAAACACACAGTGATGCCGAACTAATGTTGCATTTTAATAGTAAAACAAAAAAAAAACCCACAAATGTTGCATATGATTTTGACACTTCGTATTTTTATTATTTTCAATTTTTATTGATTAATTTTCTACCACAAATAATATTGAGCAAAAGTTGAATAAAACTTGAAACCCTTCAAATAAACCTCTTTTTAATTTCATATATAGATTGTATGTGTATTTATGTGTATGTGTGTGTGTGATTTAATAATAAACCACAAACATAATTAAATTCATTTTTGATTTTTTTTATTTTTAAATTTTTATAAAATTAAGTACTCTCTCACACTCATTAGCACATAAACATACACACGAAAATATATAAATTGCTCTATATATGAACATGTGTATGTATGTATGTGTATGAGAACATAACTTTTACATTTATTCAATACAAACATTCAGACATTCAGACATTCATACAAATATACATATGTACTCATTACTTGAAACAAACGAACATAAATTAAAAGTTATTTGGCTTAAAATGTCCTTTTAACCACAATTTTTTAATATTTTTTTTGCTCTTTTTTCTCTGTAAATGTGTTCATTATAGTTCGTTTTACTCTTTTACAACTACAACTACTATTACACAGCTGCCAATAATCATAGCTGGCCAACACAAATGTTGGCACTGGCCTGATGACTATCAGGAACTTAATATTTATATTTAACCATGTATATGCTTGTGTATGTTTGTGTACGTGTGTGTGTGTTTGATGATGACCCAGTAAAATGGCAAAAGTTGTGAAATATAAAAAAATTACAAGCAAAAACTTAATGACCTGATGTTAATAAATGGAGTTAAACTATAAATGTTGTAGATTAATATGAAAACGTACACACACACACAAGAAAACTCGTCTATATATATATTTAGTTCAGTAAAAGATCTGTAGAAAAATTATGACATTTTAATTTAAAATGTTAATTTATTTAAACAAACAGAGAGCTGAAAAGAAATAAAAGAACAATTTGCAATGCCTTCCAAAAAAGAAATTAAGGTCTTAATGTGACTATGTGTGTGTGAGTGTAAATATGAAATATAAGCAAGAGATTATAATTATTCTAAAAAAAATGTAAATATGCAGACAATGTGATTGAGGAGAGAGATCGAAAATATTTATAATTTTGGAAAACTATTTCTGTGTTTTTCGATTCATTTCAAAGAGCACAAGTCCTTAGTGAGTTCATAGGAGGAGTGATGGAACTGATTTTTTTTTTTTTTTAATCGAAAAAATTAAGTTTTAAATAAATTGAAAATTTTTTCAAATAAATAATTTCTTTATTTTGATTATGACAACACTTTTTGATTAACACAGCACTTGTGATAAAATTTTGAACCTTTTTCAAAAACCATTTTCCATTAACATTTTTCAAGTGCTTTCTGTCACTTCTCACACAATCTCTGCCCGTCTCCATGTAAAATCTACCATACTTTTAGACACCTTTTTAATACTTTTCAATTCTTTTTAATCAAAGTCCAACATCTCTCCATTGCCCTTAGCCTTAGGGAAGTTTGAGAAATTTCCCTCTTTTCGTATAAATACCACATTATGGTACTTAAACCACTCAATACCAACTTTTTCCATGGAACATATATATATAGAACATGATTTTGAATGATAACAGTATTTTTTTAAACCTTCTTTGATGTAAATATCGGTATTTATAGAGCCAGTTGCAGCGTTCCTGCCTGGTACTTTTTGAGCCGTGTGTATTTGTAAAGGGGCTACTTTCCTAACCTACGTGTTAAGAGCTCTTTTTAAAATGCTCACTATTGTTTGGCTTTGGAATCATCATGTGAACTGCTCTTTCTACTTGAACTAGATTTTCTAGTATTTAACAACATTGAAAGCAGTTTGGCGACACACTGTGAATGTTATGTGAAATTTTTGTAGGACCAATGTTGGTTTTTGTTGAAAATATTTAATACTTTTTGTAGGCACTTTTTTCAGATCACTCATTTTAATCATATTAACAATACAACCATTTGTTTGACATTAAGCATAACAACTGACATGTTTGACAAATGTTATTTGATTCAAAAATCATTTAAAAGTTTTAATAAAAAACGTAGACAAGAATCTTAATTTCTCTAGACTCTTAATTTGTGTCCAAATTTTTTAATTAATATATTAAAAATCTTAATATTCTGCTGATTTGGCTAAAATTTTGAAAAGTTTTTAGCTGTTTTTAATTAATAATAATATTCTCTTTTTTAATCCTCTTGATTTCCTGTGAATGAACCAAAATTTTCGTTTTCCACTTTAATTAAAATATTATAATCTCAACAAAAATACATTTTTTGGAGGATTTAAACTTTTAATATTATTATTATTATTAACTTTATTTTATAAAGTTTTACTAGAGATTTTAATTTTATTTCTTTTAACAAAACTTTGCTAAACTTATAATAATTGTAAATAAAATAATTCGGTTTTTATTAAAACTAAAAGGTAATGGAAAATCTATGAGAACTTAATATGAGTGGGAAAGTATGAGAAATGGAAAAAAAACTGAAATACAAAATAATGAAAATAATACTTAATATCTAAATTCAAACATCTATCATTGAGGTCACGTCATATATTGAATTTTCTAAGAAATTCTTCAAACAACACAACAACAACAAAAATATATTAAAAGAGAACAAGTGAGAATTGAGTTACATTCGGCTATGCCGAGTCTTTAGGACCCTCCTCAACAAAAGCATGTGAAAAAATACGTTTTTGAATCATACACTCACAAACTTATAAGGTTTTCTTATACATAACAAAGTAATATTTAAGGAGTCAGAAAATTAGTTAGTTATTTTTGGCCTTAACTTTTTTTTCTATTAAACGGATATTGACAATTATTGGAATGGTATTGAAGTACATACAACTTAATGTTATGAAAATTTTCATTTTAATTATTTGATTTATAATTGACAATTGTGCAAAAGTTCTTCGCTTAAACTTAGAGTTTATATCTTTTAATATACTGAACCGATTCTACTGATTTTAAATAGGAAACTTCTCAGGACCATAACAAATATTCAGGCCAAATTTCATTTAGCTCCGTCAATTATTATGAATGTGAGCTTGCAGAAAATAGACAGATGGCCATAGCTAAATCGACTCAGATTTTGGTTTGATGCATGGGGTCTGAGGCGTTTTCTTCTTTGCGTTACACACGGAATGGCAAAGTTAATATTACCCTCTTCACCACCTGGGCTGGTGGAGGGTATAAAAATAAATAAATGAACAAAAAAAGTATTTGCAAAAATTATTTTACACGTAAAATCATAAGTTTGTTTTTGGCTTATTCTATCTATATTTTAAACACACACATACACAAACACCCACTCACCTACACTCATACACCCACAGCTAGTACATATTTGATAAGGATGAGAATATAACAAATAAATACGTGCTTATCAACTACAACAACTAACTATGGCTTTTGCATCATATACAGTTATATATATTTGTTAATCCTCTCTCTCTCTCCCTCTCTAACACTAATACATCTATATGTGTGTAGAGTTGTATTCTCTTTTTCCTTTAACAGGAAGTTAAAAACTTTATATTTCGTGTGTAAAATTCACTTGTACGTTTATTTGTTTATAAATTTTCTATATTAAATTTAAATTAAATTAGTTTTTTTTTTTTTGTACGCATGTATGTGTATGTGTGTGTTTTTTAATTTAAATCTAATTTAAACAATTTATAATTGTGTGAGAATTTTATATAATCATTTTTTTAATATTTATTTCTGCAACAAAAATTTTATTTAATTTATAATTTTTTTTCCATTTTCTCTCGTTTCCCATAAATAGAATATGAACAAAATATGAATGAAGAAGAAGAAGAGTATTTGTTTATGGTAAAAATATAAACATAATTACTTAATTTAATTACTTCCAATTTAATGTTATGTATTGTTGTTGTTTCTTTTTTTTGCAGTTCCTTTTTTTGTTTATATTATTAATATTAGTTTATTTGTTTGTATTATTAAAATTAAAATTCCAAAAAAGAAAAAAAAACAAGGTTTTAAAACATTTTATTTTAAATAAATTTTATAGAAAATAAAATTTTATAGTATTAAATTTTCAAAGTATTTAATTTTACACGGATATAATTATAGCAAAAATATTATTCTCACCCTGTTTATGTTTATTAATTTTTTTTGTTTGGCTGATTATGTAGCTGCTAAATACGAGTACTAATTTATCATATTATTGTTTACATTTTCTGTTGCAACAATATTACTATTATTGTTATTGTTATGATTTTTACAATTCATAAATGAATCTTAAAAAAAAAAAACGTAAACATAAATTTAAAAGAATGAAAAGTTAAAATTAAATTAAGACTATAAATGAGACTCTACATTACAGTTAAGAATATAAACTAGTGTTTAGTCCAGAAAATAAAATAGTCAATACTGTAAACTATAAAATATTCTATAGTCGAGAATTTAAACTAGTCTGATGTTGATAATATAAAGTAGTCTTTAGTGTAGACTATAAAGCAATTTATAGAAAAGACTATAAAATTAGTCTATAGTAGAGAC
The DNA here is from genome assembly GCA_004302925.2 of Cochliomyia hominivorax. Classification (NCBI taxonomy): domain Eukaryota; kingdom Metazoa; phylum Arthropoda; class Insecta; order Diptera; family Calliphoridae; genus Cochliomyia; species Cochliomyia hominivorax. The sequence goes on along the minus strand of PYHX02000494.1, from coordinate 3,772,959 downwards.
TAAAAAGTATTTTATACAACATATTCTAAATTAGTCTGTATAGTCATCAATAGTTTAGGTTTTAAAGTCGTCAGTAGTGTAAACTAAAAACTGGTCTATAGTGGAGACTATAAACTAGTCTACAAATAATACTGTAAACTAGTCAATAGTAGAGACTAAAAACTACTCCATAAACAACTCTACATAAGAATTTAAAAATTGGTAAACAAAACTACATCTAGTCTATAAAGAAGTCTTTAATCTAGTCTATAAATTTAATTCTAAACTAAATTACAGACTATACTCAGATGTAGCTTAAAGACTAGACTTTAAACTTGTCTATAGACTAGACTCCCTGTTGCTTATAGAACACACTCTTAACAAAACTATTGACTAAACTTCTGCTAGTTTACAGAATAGACTAGTAGCTAGTATATTGATTGAAGAACTGCACTACTGTCTCAACTGAAGTGAACTAGAAATTGTACCAGAATCTGATCTCGTATATGAAATAAAATCTGACTCTTAACTAGTCTATAGAATTGGCTCTTAACTGGTCTATAAAACCGAGCACAGAACTACAATCTCAACTGAAAAAAAGGAGGAATCTAAATTAAAAGATGAACTTGAATCTGAACTATTTACAATCTGAAGCAAATCTGAACTTTAATCTTAACTAGAATCAGAATTAGAATTTTAATTTAGAATTTAAATCTAAACTAGAATCTGAATTAAAATATAAACCTGAATCTGACTCTTAACTAGTCTGTAAAATGGAGTCTTAACTAGTTTATAGAACTGACTAGAGAACAAAATTAAAATTTCAGCTGAAATGAAGTAGAATTTCAACTAAATGATGAACGAGAATATGGACCAGAATCTGAAATTGAATCTTAACCAGTATCTGAACTAACATGGATCTAATTTAAAATCTGAACTAAAATTTTAATATCTGGTCTATAAAATAGATTCTTTACTAGAAGCTGAACTTGAATCTAAACTAGACACGGAAGTAGAACAAACGAGAACTGGAGTATAATCTGAACTAGGACTTGAACTGTAAAATGAACTAGAATCTGAACTAAAAGCTTAATTAGAATCTTAACTACAATCTGAACTAGAATTTTAAATAAACTCGAAACTTGAACTGAAGTTAAACTTAACTAGAACCGAACCAGGTCCTAACGAGAACTGGAGTATAATCTGAATTAAAATAGGCATCAGATTCCAATAAAATGATTGATTGACTGATTGATCATGACACTCTTTTCAATTGTTATATTGTTGAACATAATGTAAGTATATATTTATTAATGTTATTTTGCTGCTGTAATTTTTGTTGTTTTTCTTCTGTTCTTTTTTTTATTTTACATTAATAATGATTTTGTTGTTGTGTTGTTTTAATACTAATAATCATGTTTATTGTTTAAAAATGCATAAAGTTTATTTGGTTTAGCGGTTTTGCTATACATTTTTAATATATTTTTCAATATTTTTATTTTCACAGGTTTTTTTTGTAACGCTTTTATTGTGTGTTTTTTTTGTTGTTGTTGTTATTGTGTGTGATCTGTTTAAAGAGATTAACCGCGTATTAAATGTGCGTTTTTATGACACCACAAAAAAAATGATATAGAAAAAAATAATTCAAAATAATAAAAATTTTACTTAAATTAAATAATTTAAAATTTCATAAAATTATTTAAAATTTTAAAAATTTACAAAACTAATTTAAAATAATTTTTCATTAAATCTTGTTGAAATTGTATTATTTTTAGTTAAATAGTTAATTTTGCTTTTGCTATAAAAGATTAAATTTAAATGATGTTCATTAACGTCGAAACAAGATCACGTTCTTGACAAACAGCGAAAATATAAAATGAAACAAAATGAATTGAATCATAGGAGTGTTTTAAAGACCAATGGATTATTTGGGAGCTCATCAATAGCTGCAGCGTCATCGCCATCATCAACTATGTTAACATTTAGTTGAACAATAATTTTTATTAAGAATAAAAACGAAACGAAATAAAGAAATAAAGCGATTGCCGACAAGAAAAATTCAAGAAAAAAAAATCGAAACTTTATTTTACATACTTGTTAAACCTGAGTTTTCAACCCAAAAAATGGCAAAAAAAAACAACAACAAAAACAAAACAAGTTCGGCTATGCCGAATCTTGAATACCCTATACCATAAATGCGTGTGAAGTAAGTGCATTATATTTCATACATACACGCTCACAAACATATTGTATAAGTTGTTACATTAAGTAACACAATAATTATTTAAAGTGTCATAAAATTAGTTATAGTTTTTGCTATAACTTTTTTTCTACTGACACGATTTTGTTAATTTTCATTCTAATTTATCGATTTTACGAAATTTTATTAAAGATTATCGCTTGAACTTGGATTTGTCTCACAAATAGTCCTAAATTTTTTACATACCGAACCGATTTCGTTGGTTTGCAACAGGAAACTTATTAGGACCAAAACAAATCCTCAAACCAAATTTCAGTGATTTCTGTCAATTATTGTGGATGTGAAAGTGCCAATAACGTACAGACAATCATAGGGACGGACAGATGAGCATAGCTAAATCGTCTCAGATTTTGAAATGATTTCTTCTTAGCGTAACACACATGTTGACAAAGTTTAAATACTCTTTTCACCACTTGTGGTGTTGAAGGGTATGAAAAGAAGAAAACCAAAACTAAAAACTATTTAATTCGAAAAATACACCTGCAATTGAATTGTGTAAATTCCTGCTGTTTTCTCTATGAAATTAAATATTTAAAGTTCAATGTTGTTGATTTTGTAGCATTTTTTTCTGTTTTAACATTAAAATTTATTTTATTTTTTAAATATATTTTTTAAGGTTTTTCCTTATTTTAACAAATTTAATACACACCTTTAAATGTGAACGATAGCAACAAATTAAAGGAGTTTAAGTGTCATTATAGTCATTAGTCAGTAAATTATTTATTGATAACAAGATATATTTTTGTTTTCTAAAAAACAGAAAAAAATATGAAATAAATGTTAAGTTTAAAACATTAAAAAAACTAAATTTCAAATGTTTAGTTAATTGAAATTTTTTAATTATTAAATTAACAAGGACTACAAGCAAGATATAATTAACTATAAAATACACTTCCATACAGATACAACAATGATTTAGGTTTTAAATTTAACTGCGAACTACAATACAGTTTCGTTTACGAATTAAGTAAATTCTTAAAAAATAAACAAGTGTAGACTAAAAATTAGCTCCTATTTTAGATATGGAACAAGGCTCTAGTCTAGTCTAGTTTAGTCTAGTCTACAAAAATCTAGCCTCCCAAATTAGACTAAAAATTTAGGTCAAAGTTGAATCTAGAGTAGACTAAATACTAGTTTAGTCATACTAAAAACTCTGTTCTAATTTGTATAAGTAAATAAGTCTAAATCAATATTTAGTCTTAAGTAAAGTTTAAAAACGAAACTCTGGTCAGGTTAAAAACTGGATCCTGTTCTAGGATAAAATTAGATTAGTTTAAAAATTAGTCTTATTAAATATTCAAAACAGTATCCAAATAAAATATTGGATTCAAAACAAATCCCTAATTCACAAAATCTCTAGTCTAGACTAATATTTATATCCTGATTTAAACTTAATTAGTAGTCTATAGTAACACTTGTATACATTAAAAACGTCTAGTTCAAGAAAAAATCAAAGAAAAGGATTTGTGCTAAATTTAAACTTTAAATTTTGAATTTTAGTCTAGTCAATAGCTTTAACAATAACAGAGTTTATTTAAAGACTGTATTTCTAGTTGAAAAAACAATGGTTCTAAAAAGGGAATGAACTTGAATTACACTGGAACTGAACTTGAACTGAACTAGAACTTAAGTAGAACTGATCAAAAACTGAAATAGAACTGAACTAGAACTGAACTAAAACTGAATTAGAACTAAAATAAAATTTAACTGGAACTGAACTAGAACTGAAATAGAACTGAACTAAAACTGAACCAAAACTGAACCAGAACTGAACTAGAACTGAACGAGAATTGAACTAAAACTGAACCAGAACTGAACTAGAACTAAAGTTTCTAGAGTTTCGGCAATAAATTAAACTATAGTCCTCACTAAATAAGCCTATGAACTAGTTAAAAGTTGACTACAAGTATGGATGCACTTCAATTTCAGAAAATAAACAAGAATATAGTTCATACTTTTAACTTGACTATGACTAGTCTAATAAATTGGACTAAAGTATAATTTGGTCTTTAGTCATATCTATAGTTCAGACAATCAACCGGACTATTGTACTAACTATATATATAGAATATAAACTAGACTATAGAACAGATTATATAAACTTTTGTTCAAACAACAATGTAAATTATAGTCCAAACTGTAGTTCGTCTTTAAACCGAAGTATTGGCCAGTCTATAAAGAGCGGTTAATTCCAGACTTTAAGCTAAACTTGTAACGAAATTTATTATTATCTTTTTTCTAACTGTAATAGGAGCCTCTGGTATTTTTATATCTGATTTAAACTTAATTGTAGTCTATAGTAACATTGTATACATTAAAAAATGCTAGTTCAATAATAAAATAAAAAAAATTTGTGCTAAATTTAAACTTTAAATTTTGAATTTTGTCTAGTCATATAGTTTAACAATAACAAGTTTATTTAAACACTTATTTCTTTGTTGTTTTGAAAAAACAATTTTTTTGTTTTAAAAAAAAAATGAACTTAATTATACTTGGTAACTGAACTTGAACTGAACTAGAACTTAAGTAGAACTGATCAAAAACTGAAATAGAACTGAACTAGAACTGAACTAAAACTGAATTAGAACTAAAATAAAATTTAACTGGAACTGAACTAGAACTGAAATAGAACTGAACTAAAACTGAACCAAAACTGAACCAGAACTGAACTAGAACTGAACGAGAATTGAACTAAAACTGAACCAGAACTGAACTAGAACTAAAGTTTCTAGAGTTTCGGGCAATAATATTAAACTATAGTCCTCACTAATAAGCCTATGAACTAGTTAAAAGTGTACTACAAGTATGGATGCACTTCAATTTCAGAAAATAAACAAGAATATAGTTCATACTTTTTAACTTGACTATGACTAGTCTAAAATTCGGACTATAAATTGGACTAAATTTCTTACCATAAGTTAGAGTACAGGCCTATAATTTGGTCTTTAGTTCATATCTATAGTTCAGACAATCAACCGGGACTATTGTACAACTATATATATAGAATATAAACTAGGACTATAGAACAGATTATATAAACTTTGTTCAAACAACAATGTAAATTATAGTCCAAACTGTAGTTCGTCTTTAAACCGAAGTATTGGCCAGTCTATAAAGAGCGGTTAATTCCAGACTTTAAGCTAAACTTGTAACGAAATTTTATTATTATCTTTTTTCTAACTGTAATAGGAGGCCTCTGGTATTTTTATGGTATTTTTCTTAGATAAAATTTTCATGCCGCACACATTAGCCAATAATGGAAACAACATTCAACATTGTTTTGGATATTATTTCAAAATTCAATGCCATTGTTTAATAATAATAATAATAATAATAATAATAATAATAAATAAATAAGGTTAAAAAAGTTTCTGTTATTTCTTTTATTTGTTTGTACTTCTGCTGCTATTTCAGTTATTGTTTTCTAGTTATATAAAGTTTATTATTTAATATTTTTTTTTTTTGCAAACTTCAAAGGTGTTGATTGTACAACATTATTATCTTTGTTGTTTTGAATTATTTTAAATTAGTTTTTTTTTTTATTAAATAAAAAATGTATTAATTATTATTTTATAATTTTTTTTCTTGTTATTTCGGTTTAAGTAACATGAACTACATACATCTTAATAATGTTAATAATATTTATTTAATAAATTACTTAATTTTTAGCTATTTTTAGTGTGTGTTTTTTATTTTTTTAATTAGAGTTAATTAAAAATTTTGAAAATAATTTGTTAATGTTTTTTTTTTTTTTTTTTTTTTTTGAAAAATTTAAAATTTTCAGCTAAAAATATGAATTAATTATAAATATATTTATAAATATATTTTTATACCCTCAAGTCATTTACTTGTGGTGGTGGACTCATCTTAGATCCCATTATGTATATATGTTCTTGAATCAAATTTAAATCTGAGTCCCTCTATTTGTTAGTCTGACGCGCTCACATTCGCAATAATTGTCAGGGCGAAATAGAGTTTGCTTGAGTATTTGTTATAGCCCTGAGAATTTCCTATTTAAAAGATATAGACGATATCTCAGACAACAGTTCAAGCGAATAACTTTCATGAAATCTTCAATTATAATTTGAAAAATTTAATTGAAATTTTGCAATAAAATTATGAAATTAAAGTGAAAGAAAGAGAAATGAAGCAAAATCAACATTGAAAATAGTTTGATTTGAGTTCGAATACATTTTTATTTAGTTTAAAATAAAATTTACTTCACCCTCATTTGTGGTGGAGGGTATTGAAGATTCGGCATTGCCGAATATATCATTCTTTCTTGTTATTTGTTATAAAATTTGATCATTCTGAAGTTAAATTCATGGTTATGATTTTTTAAAAAATAAGTAGTTTTTTTTAAGAAATAACAGTAGTTTTAGAGTTAAAGTGTGTTTTTGGCTATTTGCTGTTTATTTATTTTTCGTTTGGTTGTTAATTTATATTCTTCAAGCATTTTATAGCTTTTGCCAAAAACAAAAAAAAATATGTAGTAAAAAAGAATTGTGAAAATTGCTCCTCCTCTTTGGTTATTTTTCCACTGGAAACTTAAAAAATAGAGAAAAAGACTTTAATTTTATTTTTTAAGTTTGCCAATATAATTTCATATAATTTTATTTTATTTTGTTAAGAAATTATTTTTTCCGTTGCCTGTTTGAAATATTTTATTACGAAGGCGTTAGCAAATAATGTTGGAAGGCAATTTTCATTTAAAATGACAAAAAAGACATTAAAGCAGAAAAAAGACAAATGAGCAAAACTTATTTAAGTAGTTAAAGTACTTATGAATCCGCATGTTTCTGATAGTCATGTGAAATATTAATTTATCTTAATTTTTTTAACGTTGAAGAGCCATTTAACAGATATAGATGTCATGGCATGGAAATGAGTCAATAAAAAAGCGCAAAAATACAAAAATTCAGAAAAAAACAATAAAGTAGAATTCAGTTTTTTTCTTATTTGATAATTAATTAACTACATTTGATAATCTTATATCCTGTAAAGATGACTAAATATTAATATTCATTTTAAACTAAGCAACAGTTGTTGCTTACAAATTTTCTTAAGAATTTTCGCAATTTTTAGTTTTTTTATTCTAAAAAATTATAAAATTTTCTTATTTTAATATTTTCCATCTTTTCCTTCCTCAATCATTTCTTTTTTTTCCAACTCCCTCTATTCCAGGACATTTTCATAATTTTTCATTTCAATAACTTAAGCAGAAGATACTTTAACATTTTTTTTATTTATATTTTTTCTTCCTTTTTTCCGTTAGAACATCTTTAGAAACGATACAATGACGAAAAATGAAAATCTTTGGAAAAAAACTTAAATTGAAGTAGAAGTTGTTTTTGGTTTAGTATTTTTTATTCCTGTTATCCTGCTTTCATAGGAAAAAAATGGCCAAAAGGAATAAGTTTTTTTGAACGGACATAATGTGGCCATTTTTATTCTCACTATTAAAAAAAAACTATTGCATGAATGGCAAGAATGAATGAGCGAAAAAAGTTATTATAAACTTAATTTTGCCTGTGTGAGAAAAGCTCTTTTTTCAATGTCTATGACTCCTGTTGAAGTTAAAGGAAAATAAGTAGAAAATTGAAAATGGCATTGAAATGCATGAATAGAATGAATGAGAGAATGAATTCAAATGGCAATAAATACAAGTTGTATATAAATATAGTATTTTATATACATAAATAGTATGGACATTGTAGTTAACTCTGTGATAACACAGTGTTAAACTTTGAACTGAACTTTCTGAATCTGAATTAGAATCTATTTGAACCAGAATCTAAACTGGGATTTGAAAAAAAAAAACTGAACAAAAACCTGAACTAAAAGATGAGAATAGAATATGAACTAAGATCTAAAATTAGAATTTGAAATAGATATATAACTAAAATCTGAACTTTAATTTGAAGTAGAGTCTAAATTAGAATCTGAATTGGAGTCTGAAATGAATCTGAACAACACTCTGAACTGAAATCTAAATTAGAATCTGAACTAAAATATAAACTATAATTTGGACTAGAACAGAACGGCGATCTGAATTTTAATCAGTACTGTGATCTGAATTATAATAATCTTGAACTATAATTTAAACTGGAATCCGAATTAGACCTGAATTTAAGAAATCTAAGAATAAGAAATATGAATCTGAAATAGAATCCGACCCAGAATAGAATTTGAAATCTATACTGAATTAGAATCTGAACAAGAATTTGAATTAAACTTCAACTAAAATCTGCACTGGAATGTAAACAAAAATCTGAAACTTAAAACTGAACTAGAATAACCAGAACCAAACTGTAACTGTAGTCTCTCATACATTTTATATACTCACTTTATATCTCACTATTATAGTTTATTAGTTTATTTTATAAACTCAACTGCGAGCTAATTTCCTATTTCGGCTATTAACTAGTTTCTAATCTCAACTATGGACAAGTTAAAAGCCTCAACTTTAGTTTCTCGTAGCATCTGTAGACTAGTTTACAGTTTCATCAATAGACTACTTTATAGTCTTATCTAATAGAATAGTTTAAAGTTTCATTTGCAGACCAAATAATGGTCTCACATATTATATATAATATTCATAGTCCCTCTAACGATTATTTTTTAGTTTCGCCTTTAGACTAATTGATAGACTCATTAATGACTAGTTCATAGTTTCTACTATAGAAAACTTTATAGTTTTATCGATTATATCTTTGGACAAGTCTATAGTTTATATTTCGCCCTATAGACTACTTATTTTTTTAACTATATACTGGTAGTGCGTTGTCGATTCTATGTGGACTTTGGTATAGTGTGTGAGTTTGCAAAATATTTTAGCATCATTTCTTCTTCATCTCTCATTTCTCGGTGTATCGACAATATCAATAAACTTATATCTGAATACCAAAACTCTTTGCTTAAT
>PYHX02000494.1:3598375-3763698 GCA_004302925.2 Cochliomyia hominivorax | reverse complement strand
CTATAAAATATTCTGTAGTTGGGACCATGAACTAGTCTGATGTTGAAAGTATAAGGTAATCCATAGCGCAGATTATAAACTTCAAGTCGTCAATAGTGTAGACTATAAACTTGTCTATAATGAAGACTATAAACTAGTCTACAAATAAGACTTTAAACTTGTCTATAATCGAGACTAAAACCTACACCACAAACAGTAAAATAAATGAAATTAAAATCAAGTCTGCCTAAGAATTTAAAAACAATTCTATAGACGAGATTAAATCAAGTCTGTTAAATAGACTATAATCTAGTCAATAGACTCTTAACTTGTCCATAATCTAGACTCGTATAACTAGACCTGTTGACCGGACTCTTAACTTTAATCTCAACTAAGCTGAACTCAACTAGAATTTTTACTAGATTCTGAACTAGAATCTGATCATAATTATAAAATTTGACTCTTAACTTGTATATAAATTAACTCTTTAAAAAATAAATAAAAAGGATTGAAAAGCAATGTTGTATTTTTTAATCATAAATATTTGAAATATTGGATTTTTAATAAAAATTTGAAAATGGAAAAATTTTAATGTCAAGAATTTTGAATTAATATTTTTTTCTTTAATTTACATATTTTGGCAAAAAAAAAAAAAAAAAAAAAAAAAAAAAATAATAATAATAATGTTTTCTGCTAACAACTAATGATTTCAGAGTATTAGAACAACTGTTTCGTGTATTAAATTCTATTAAGATGTTCATCTATGGGAACATACATACATACATTTTCACATTCATCTTAATCTACTTTTTTGTTACTAAAAAATGCCCCCACTTTTATTTCAATAATATTATTAATTCCACAAATATGTTGAAATCTATATGACAATAAGATGACTTCGATATTTGTATTCCCAAACTATTTGTTAACCCAAAAACACACAGTGATGCCGAACTAATGTTGCATTTTAATAGTAAAACAAAAAAAAAAACCCACAAATGTTGCATATGATTTTGACACTTCGTATTTTTATTATTTTCAATTTTTATTGATTAATTTTCTACCACAAATAATATTGAGCAAAAGTTGAATAAAACTTGAAACCCTTCAAATAAACCTCTTTTAATTTCATATATAGATTGTATGTGTATTTATGTATGTGTGTGTGTGATTTAATAATAAACCACAAACATATTAAATTCATTTTTGATTTTTTTTATTTTTAAATTTTTATAAAATTAAGTACTCTCTCACACTCATTAGCACATAAACATACACACGAAAATATATAAATTGCTCTATATATGAACATGTGTATGTATGTATGTGTATGAGAACATAACTTTTACATTTATTCAATACAAACATTCAGACATTCAGACATTCATACAAATATACATATGTACTCATTACTTGAAACAAACGAACATAAATTAAAAGTTATTTGGCTTAAAATGTCCTTTTAACCACAATTTTTTAATATTTTTTTTGCTCTTTTTTCTCTGTAAATGTGTTCATTATAGTTCGTTTTACTCTTTTACAACTACAACTACTATTACACAGCTGCCAATAATCATAGCTGGCCAACACAAATGTTGGCACTGGCCTGATGACTATCAGGAACTTAATATTTATATTTAACCATGTATATGCTTGTGTATGTTTGTGTACGTGGTGTGTGTTTGATGATGACCCAGTAAAATGGCAAAAGTTGTGAAATATAAAAAAATTACAAGCAAAAACTTAATGACCTGATGTTAATAAATGGAGTTAAACTATAAATGTTGTAGATTAATATGAAAACGTACACACACACACAAGAAAACTCGTCTATAATATATTTAGTTCAGTAAAAGATCTGTAGAAAAATTATGACATTTTAATTTAAAATGTTAATTTATTTAAACAAACAGAGAGCTGAAAAGAAATAAAAGAACAATTTGCAATGCCTTCCAAAAAAGAAATTAAGGTCTTAATGTGACTATGTGTGTGTGAGTGTAAATATGAAATATAAGCAAGAGATTATAATTATTCTAAAAAAATGTAAATATGCAGACAATGTGATTGAGGAGAGATCGAAATATTTATAATTTTGGAAAACTATTTCTGTGTTTTTCGATTCATTTCAAAGAGCACAAGTCCTTAGTGAGTTCATAGGAGGAGTGATGGAACTGATTTTTTTTTTTTTTAATCGAAAAAATTAAGTTTTAAATAAATTGAAAATTTTTTTCAAATAAATAATTTCTTTATTTTGATTATGACAACACTTTTTGATTAACACAAGCACTTGTGGATAAAATTTTGAACCTTTTTCAAAACCATTTTCCATTAACATTTTTCAAGTGCTTTCTGTCACTTCTCACACAATCTCTGCCCGTCTCCATGTAAAATCTACCATACTTTTAGACACCTTTTAATACTTTTCAATTCTTTTTTAATCAAAGTCCAACAGCTCTCCATTGCCCTTAGCCTTAGGGAAGTTTGAGAAATTTCCCTTCTTTTCGTATAAATACCACATTATGGTACTTAAACCACTCAATACCAACTTTTTCCATGGAACATATATATATAGAACATGATTTTGAATGATAACAGTATTTTTTTTAAACCTTCTTTGATGTAAATATCGGTATTTATAGAGCCAGTTGCAGCGTTCCTGCCTGGTACTTTTGAGCCGTGTGTGTTTGTAGAGGGGCTACTTTCATAACCTTCATGTTAAGAGCTCTTTTTAAAATGCTCTCTATTGTTTGGCTTTGGAATCATCATGTGAACTGCTCTTTCTACTTGAACTAGATTTTCTAGTATTTAACAACATTGAAAGCAGTTTGGCGACACACTGTGAATGTTATGTGAAATTTTTGTAGGACCAATGTTGGTTTTGTTGAAAATATTTAATACTTTTGTAGGCACTTTTTTCAGATCACTCATTTTAATCATATTAACAATACAACCATTTGTTTGACATTAAGCATAACAACTGACATGTTTGACAAATGTAACATGATCCAAAAATCAGTTAAAAGTTTTAATAAAAAACGTAGACAAGAATCCTTAATTTCTCTAGACTCTTAATTTGTGTCCAAATTTTTTTAATTAATATATTAAAAATCTTAATATTCTGCTGATTTGGCTAAAATTTTGAAAAGTTTTTAGCTGTTTTTAATTAATAATAATATTCTCTTTTTTAATCCTCTTGATTTCCTGTGAATGAACCAAAATTTTCGTTTTCCACTTTAATTAAAATTATAATCTCAACAAAAATACATTTTTTGGAGGATTTAAACTTTTAATATTATTATTATTAACTTTATTTTATAAAGTTTTACTAGAGATTTTAATTTTATTTCTTTTAACAAAACTTTGCTAAACTTATAATAATTGTAAATAAAATAATTCGGTTTTTATTAAAACTAAAAGGTAATGGAAAATCTATGAGAACTTAATATGAGTGGGAAAGTATGAGAAATGGAAAAAAAACTGAAATACAAAATAATGAAAATAATACTTAATATCTAAATTCAAACATCTATCATTGAGGTCACGTCATATATTGAATTTTCTAAGAAATTCTTCAAACAACACAACAACAACAAAAATATATTAAAAGAGAACAAGTGAGAATTGAGTTACATTCGGCTATGCCGAGTCTTTAGGACCCTCCTCAACAAAAGCATGTGAAAAAATACGTTTTTGAATCATACACTCACAAACTTATAAGGTTTTCTTATACATAACAAAGTAATATTTAAGGAGTCAGAAAATTAGTTAGTTATTTTTGGCCTTAACTTTTTTTCTATTAAACGGATATTGACAATTATTGGAATGGTATTGAAGTACATACAACTTAATGTTATGAAAAATTTTCATTTTAATTATTTGATTTATAATTGACAATTGTGCAAAAGTTCTTCGCTTAAACTTAGAGTTTATATCTTTTAATATACTGAACCGATTCTACTGATTTTAAATAGGAAACTTCTCAGGACCATAACAAATATTCAGGCCAAATTTCATTTAGCTCCGTCAATTATTATGAATGTGAGCTTGCAGAAAACAGACAGATGGCCATAGCTAAATCGACTCAGATTTTGGTTTGATGCATGGGGTCTGAGGCGTTTTCTTCTTTGCGTTACACACGGAATGGCAAAGTTAATATTACCCTCTTCACCACCTGGGCTGGTGGAGGGTATAAAAATAAATAAATGAACAAAAAAGTATTTGCAAAAATTATTTTACACGTAAAATCATAAGTTTGTTTTTGGCTTATTCTATCTATATTTTAAACACACACACACACAAACACCCACTCACCTACACTCATACACCCACAGCTAGTACATATTTGATAAGGATGAGAATATAACAAATAAATACGTGCTTATCAACTACAACAACTAACTATGGCTTTTGCATCATATACAGTTATATATATATATATTTGTTAATCCTCTCTCTCTCCCTCTCTAACACTAATACATCTATATGTGTGTAGAGTTGTATTCTCTTTTTCCTTTAACAGGAAGTTAAAAACTTTATATTTCGTGTGTAAAATTCACTTGTACGTTTATTTGTTTATAAATTTTCTATATTAAATTTAAATTAAATTAGTTTTTTTTTTTTGTACGCATGTATGTGTATGTGTGTGTTTTTTAATTTAAATCTAATTTAAACAATTTATAATTGTGTGAGAATTTTATATAATCATTTTTTTAATATTTATTTCTGCAACAAAAATTTTATTTAATTTATAATTTTTTTCCATTTTCTCTCGTTTCCCATAAATAGAATATGAACAAAATATGAATGAAGAAGAAGAAGAGTATTTGTTTATGGTAAAAATATAAACATAATTACTTAATTTAATTACTTCCAATTTAATGTTATGTATTGTTGTTGTTTCTTTTTTTTGCAGTTCCTTTTTTGTTTATATTATTAATATTAGTTTATTTGTTTGTATTATTAAAATTAAAATTCCAAAAAGAAAAAAAACAAGGTTTTAAAACATTTTATTTTAAATAAATTTTATAGAAAATAAAATTTTATAGTATTAAATTTTCAAAGTATTTAATTTTACACGGATATAATTATAGCAAAAATATTATTCTCACCCTGTTTATGTTTATTAATTTTTTTGTTTGGCTGATTATGTAGCTGCTAAATACGAGTACTAATTTATCATATTATTGTTTACATTTTCTGTTGCAACAATATTACTATTATTGTTATTGTTATGATTTTTACAATTCATAAATGAATCTTAAAAAAAAAAACGTAAACATAAATTTAAAAGAATGAAAAGTTAAAATTAAATTAAGACTATAAATGAGACTCTACATTACAGTTAAGAATATAAACTAGTGTTTAGTCCAGAAAATAAAATAGTCAATACTGTAAACTATAAAATATTCTATAGTCGAGAATTTAAACTAGTCTGATGTTGATAATATAAAGTAGTCTTTAGTGTAGACTATAAAGCAATTTATAGAAAAGACTATAAAATTAGTCTATAGTAGAGACTAAAAAGTATTTTATACAACATATTCTAAATTAGTCTGTATAGTCATCAATAGTTTAGGTTTTAAAGTCGTCAGTAGTGTAAACTAAAAACTGGTCTATAGTGGAGACTATAAACTAGTCTACAAATAATACTGTAAACTAGTCAATAGTAGAGACTAAAAACTACTCCATAAACAACTCTACATAAGAATTTAAAAATTGGTAAACAAAACTACATCTAGTCTATAAAGAAGTCTTTAATCTAGTCTATAAATTTAATTCTAAACTAAATTACAGACTATACTCAGATGTAGCTTAAAGACTAGACTTTAAACTTGTCTATAGACTAGACTCCCTGTTGCTTATAGAACACACTCTTAACAAACTATTGACTAAACTTCTGCTAGTTTACAGAATAGACTAGTAAGCTAGTATATTGATTGAAGAACTGCACTACTGTCTCAACTGAAGTGAACTAGAAATTGTACCAGAATCTGATCTCGAATATGAAATAAAATCTGACTCTTAACTAGTCTATAGAATTGGCTCTTAACTGGTCTATAAAACCGAGCACAGAACTACAATCTCAACTGAAAAAAAGGAGGAATCTAAATTAAAAGATGAACTTGAATCTGAACTATTTACAATCTGAAGCAAATCTGAACTATAATCTTAACTAGAATCAGAATTAGAATTTTAATTTAGAATTTAAATCTAAACTAGAATCTGAATTAAAATATAAACCTGAATCTGACTCTTAACTGGTCTGTAAAATGGAGTCTTAACTAGTTTATAGAACTGACTAGAGAACAAAATTAAAATTTCAGCTGAAATGAAGTAGAATTTCAACTAAATGATGAACGAGAATATGGACCAGAATCTGAAATTGAATCTTAACCAGTATCTGAACTAACATGGATCTAATTTAAAATCTGAACTAAAATTTTAATATCTGGTCTATAAAATAGATTCTTTACTAGAAGCTGAACTTGAATCTAAACTAGACACGGAAGTAGAACAAACGAGAACTGGAGTATAATCTGAACTAGGACTTGAACTGTAAAATGAACTAGAATCTGAACTAAAAGCTTAATTAGAATCTTAACTACAATCTGAACTAGAATTTTAAATAAACTCGAAACTTGAACTGAAGTTAAACTTAACTAGAACCGAACCAGGTCCTAACGAGAACTGGAGTATAATCTGAATTAAAATAGGCATCAGATTCCAATAAAATGATTGATTGACTGATTGATCATGACACTCTTTTCAATTGTTATATTGTTGAACATAATGTAAGTATATATTTATTAATGTTATTTTGCTGCTGTAATTTTTTGTTGTTTTTCTTCTGTTCTTTTTTTTATTTTACATTAATAATGATTTTGTTGTTGTTGTTGTTTTAATACTAATAATCATGTTTATTGTTTAAAAATGCATAAAGTTTATTTGGTTTAGCGGTTTTGCTATACATTTTTAATATATTTTTCAATATTTTTATTTTCACAGGTTTTTTTTTGTAACGCTTTTATTGTGTGTTTTTTATTGTTGTTGTTGTTATTGTGTGTGATCTGTTTAAAGAGATTAACCGCGTATTAAATGTGCGTTTTTATGACACCACAAAAAAAAATGTATAGAAAAAAATAATTCAAAAATAATAAAAATTTTACTTAAATTAAATAATTTAAAATTTCATAAAATTATTTAAAATTTTAAAAATTTACAAAACTAATTTAAAATAATTTTCATTAAATCTTGTTGAAATTGTATTATTTTTAGTTAAATAGTTAATTTTGCTTTTGCTATAAAAAGATTAAATTTAAATGATGTTCATTAACGTCGAAACAAGATCACGTTCTTGACAAACAGCGAAAATATAAAATGAAACAAAATGAATTGAATCATAGGAGTGTTTTAAAGACCAATGGATTATTTGGGAGCTCATCAATAGCTGCAGCGTCATCGCCATCATCAACTATGTTAACATTTAGTTGAACAATAATTTTTATTAAGAATAAAACGAAACGAAATAAAGAAATAAAGCGATTGCCGACAAGAAAAATTCAAGAAAAAAAATCGAAACTTTATTTTACATACTTGTTAAACCTGAGTTTTCAACCCAAAAAATGGCAAAAAAAACAACAAAACAAAACCAGTAAGAATGCTATATTCGGCTATGCCGAATCTTGAATACCCTATACCATAAATGCGTGTGAAGTAAGTGCATTATATTTCATACATGCACGCTCACAAACATATTGTATAAGTTGTTACATTAAGTAACACAATAATTATTTAAAGTGTCATAAAATTAGTTATAGTTTTTGCTATAACTTTTTTTCTACTGACTCGATTTTGTTAATTTTCATTCTAATTTATCGATTTTACGAAATTTTATTAAAGATTATCGCTTGAACTTGGATGTTGCCTCACAAATAGTCCTAAATTTTTTACATACGATTTTTGGTTTCAACAGGAAACTTATTAGGACCAAAACAAATCCTCAAACCAAATTTCAGTGATTTCTGTCAATTATTGTGGATGTGAAAGTGCCAATAACGTACAGACAATCATAGGGACGGACAGATGAGCATAGCTAAATCGTCTCAGATTTTGAAATGATTTCTTCTTAGCGTAACACACATGTTGACAAAGTTTAAATACTCTTTTCACCACTTGTGGTGTTGAAGGGTATGAAAAGAAGAAAACCAAAACTAAAAACTATTTAATTCGAAAAATACACCTGCAATTGAATTGTGTAAATTCCTGCTGTTTTCTCTATGAAATTAAATATTTAAAGTTCAATGTTGTTGATTTTGTAGCATTTTTTTCTGTTTTAACATTAAAATTTATTTTATTTTTTAAATATATTTTTTAAGGTTTTTCCTTATTTTAACAAATTTAATACACACCTTTAAATGTGAACGATAGCAACAAATTAAAGGAGTTTAAGTGTCATTATAGTCATTAGTCAGTAAATTATTTATTGATAACAAGATATATTTTTGTTTTCTAAAAAAAACAGAAAAAAAATATGAAATAAATGTTAAGTTTAAAACATTAAAAAACTAAATTTCAAATGTTTAGTTAATTGAAATTTTTATTATTAAAAATAATAACTGTAAAAATTAAACAAAAGCATGGACTACAAGCAAGATATAATTAACTATAAAATACACTTCCATACAGATACAACAATGATTTAGGTTTTAAATTTAACTGCGAACTACAATACAGTTTCGTTTACGAATTAAGTAAATTCTTAAAAATAAACAAGTGTAGACTAAAAATTAGCTCCTATTTTAGATATGGAACAAGGCTCTAGTCTAGTCTAGTTTAGTCTAGTCTACAAAAATCTAGCCTCCAAATTAGACTAAAAATTTAGGTCAAAGTTGAATCTAGAGTAGACTAAATACTAGTTTAGTCATACTAAAAACTCTGTTCTAATTTGTATAAGTAAATAAGTCTAAATCAATATTTAGTCTTAAGTAAAGTTTAAAAACGAAACTCTGGTCAGGTTAAAAACTGGATCCTGTTCTAGGATAAAATTAGATTAGTTTAAAAATTAGTCTTATTAAATATTCAAAACAGTATCCAAATAAAATATTGGATTCAAAACAAATCCCTAATTCACAAAATCTCTAGTCTAGACTAATATTTATATCCTGATTTAAACTTAATTAGTAGTCTATAGTAACACTTGTATACATTAAAAACGTCTAGTTCAAGAAAAAATCAAAGAAAAGGATTTGTGCTAAATTTAAACTTTAAATTTTGAATTTTAGTCTAGTCAATAGCTTTAACAATAACAGAGTTTATTTAAAGACTGTATTTCTAGTTGAAAAAACAATGGTTCTAAAAAGGGAATGAACTTGAATTACACTGGAACTGAACTTGAACTGAACTAGAACTTAAGTAGAACTGATCAAAAACTGAAATAGAACTGAACTAGAACTGAACTAAAACTGAATTAGAACTAAAATAAAATTTAACTGGAACTGAACTAGAACTGAAATAGAACTGAACTAAAACTGAACCAAAACTGAACCAGAACTGAACTAGAACTGAACGAGAATTGAACTAAAACTGAACCAGAACTGAACTAGAACTAAAGTTTCTAGAGTTTCGGCAATAAATTAAACTATAGTCCTCACTAAATAAGCCTATGAACTAGTTAAAAGTTGACTACAAGTATGGATGCACTTCAATTTCAGAAAATAAACAAGAATATAGTTCATACTTTTTAACTTGACTATGACTAGTCTAAAATTCGGACTATAAATTGGACTAAATTTCTTACCATAAGTTAGAGTACAGGCCTATAATTTGGTCTTTAGTCATATCTATAGTTCAGACAATCAACCGGACTATTGTACTAACTATATATATAGAATATAAACTAGACTATAGAACAGATTATATAAACTTTTGTTCAAACAACAATGTAAATTATAGTCCAAACTGTAGTTCGTCTTTAAACCGAAGTATTGGCCAGTCTATAAAGAGCGGTTAATTCCAGACTTTAAGCTAAACTTGTAACGAAATTTATTATTATCTTTTTTCTAACTGTAATAGGAGCCTCTGGTATTTTTATGGTATTTTTCTTAGATAAAATTTCATGCCGCACACATTAGCCAATAATGGAAACAACATTCAACATTGTTTTGGATATTATTTCAAAATTCAATGCCATTGTTTAATAATAATAATAATAATAATAATAATAATAAATAAATAAGGTTAAAAAAGTTTCTGTTATTTCTTTTATTTGTTTGTACTTCTGCTGCTATTTCAGTTATTGTTTTCTAGTTATATAAAGTTTATTATTTTAATATTTTTTTTTTGCAAACTTCAAAGGTGTTGATTGTACAACATTATTATTCTTTGTTGTTTTGAATTATTTTAAATTAGTTTTTTGTTTTATTAAAATAAAAAATGTATTAATTATTATTTTTTATAATTTTTTTCTTGGTATTTCGGTTTAAGTAACATGAACTACATACATCTTAATAATGTTAATAATATTTATTTAATAAATTACTTAATTTTTAGCTTCTTTTTAGTTGTGATTTTTTTTATTTTTTTAATTAGAGTTAATTAAATATTTTGAAAATAATTTGTTAATGTTTTTTTTTTTTTTTTGGAAAAATTTAAAATTCTCAGCTAAAAATATGAATTAATTATAAATATATTTATACCCTCCACCACCACAAGTAATGACGAGGATATGTTAACTTCGTTTTTCCGTGTGTAACTCAAAAAAGGAATCATCTTAGATCCCATTATGTATATATGTTCTTGAATCAAATTTAAATCTGAGTCCCTGTATTTGTTAGTCTGACGCGCTCACATTCGCAATAATTGTCAGAGCGAAATGGAGTTTGACTTGAGTATTTGTTATAGTTCTGAGAAATTTCCTATTTAAAAGATATAGACCGATATCTGAGACTACAGTTCAAGCGAATAACTTTCATGAATTTATCAATTATAATTTGAAAAATTTAATTGAAATTTTGCAATAATAATTATGAAATGAAAGTGAAATGAAGCAAAATCAACATTGAAAATAGTTGATTTGAGATTCGAATACATTTTTTATTTAGTTTAAAATAAAATTTACTTCACCCTCATTTGTGGTGGAGGGTATTGAAGATTCGGCATTGCCGAATATATCATTCTTACTTGTTATTTGTTATAAAATTTGATCATTCTGAAGTTAAATTCATGGTTATGATTTTTTAAGAAAAATAAGTAGTTTTTTTTAAGAAATAACAGTAGTTTTAGAGTTAAAGTGTTTTTGGCTATTTGCTGTTTATTTATTTTTCGTTTGGTTGTTAATTTATATTCTTCAAGCATTTTATAGCTTTTGCCAAAAACAAAAAAAATATGTAGTAAAAAGAATTGTGAAAATTGCTCCTCCTCTTTGGTTATTTTTCCACTGGAAACTTAAAAAATAGAGAAAAAGACTTTAATTTTATTTTTTAAGTTTGCCAATATAATTTCATATAATTTTATTTTATTTTGTTAAGAAATTATTTTTTCCGTTGCCTGTTTGAAATATTTTATTATGAAGGCGTTAGCAAATAATGTTGGAAGGCAATTTTCATTTAAAATGACAAAAAAGACATTAAAAGCAGAAAAAAGACAAATGAGCAAAACTTATTTAAGTAGTTAAAGTACTTATGAATCCGCATGTTTCTGATAGTCATGTGAAATATTAATTTATCTTAATTTGTTTTAACGTTGAAGAGCCATTTAACAGATACAGATTGTCATGGCATGGAAATGAGTCAATAAAAAAGCGCAAAAATCCAAAAATTCAGAAAAAACAATAAAGTAGATTTCAGTTTTTTTTCCATTTGATAATTAATTAACTACATTTGAAAATCTTATATCCTGTAAAGAAGACTAAATATTAATATTCATTTTAAACTAAGCAACAGTTGTTGCTTACAAATTTTCTTAAGAATTTTCGCAATTTTTAGTTTTTTTTATTCTAAAAAATTACAAAATTTTCTTATTTTAATATTTTCCATCTTTTCCTTCCTCAATCATTTCTTTTTTTTCCAAACTCCCTCTATTCCAGGACATTTCATAATTTTTCATTTCAATAACTTAAGCAGAAGGATACTTTAACATTTTTATTATTTATATTTTTTTCTTCCTTTTTTCCGTTAGAACATCTTTAGAAACGATACAATGACGAAAAATGAAAATCTTTGGAAAAAACTTAAATTGAAGTAGAAGTTGTTTTTGGTTTAGTTTTTTTTATTTCCTGTTATCCTGCTTTCATAGGAAAAAAATGGCCAAAGGAATAAGTTTTTTGCACGGACATAATGTGGCCATTTTTATTCTCACTATTAAAAAAAAAAACTATTGCATGAATGGCAAGAATGAATGAGCGAAAAAAAGTTATTATAAACTTAATTTTGCCTGTGTGACAAAAGCTCTTTTTTCAATGTCTATGACTCCTGTTGAAGTTAAAGGAAAATAAGTAGAAAATTGAAAATGGCATTGAAATGCATGAATAGAATGAATGAGAGAATGAATTCAAATGGCAATAAATACAAGTTGTATATAAATATAGTGTTTTATATACATAAATAGTATGGACATTGTAGTTAACTCTGTGATAACACAGTGTAAACTTTGAACTGAACTTTCTGAATCTGAATTAGAATCTATTTTGAACCAGAATCTAAACTGGGATTTGAAAAAAAAACTGAACAAAACCTGAACTAAAGATAGATAGAATGAACTAAGATCTAAATTAGATTGAATAGAATATAACTAAAATCTGAACTTTAATTTGAAGTAGAGTCTAAATTAGAATCTGAATTGGAGTCTGAAATGAATCTGAACAACACTCTGAACTGAAATCTAAATTAGAATCTGAACTAAAATATAAACTATAATTTGGACTAGAATCAGAACGGCGATCTGAACTTTAATCAGTACTGTGATCTGAATTATAATCTGAACTATAATTTAAACTGGAATCCGAATTAGACTCTGAATTAGAATCTGAATAAGAAAATATGAATCTGAAATAGAATCCGAACTAGAATGTAATTTGAAAGCTAAACTGAATTAGAATCTGAACAAGAATTTGAATTAAACTTCAACTAGAATCTGCATTGGAATGTAAACCAAAATTTGAACTTAAAACTGAACTAGAATATAAACCAGAACCAACTTATTCTGTGTAGTCTCTTTTATATACTCATTTATATTCTCGACTATTATAGTTTATAGTTTAGACTATATTTTATAGGCTCAACTGCGAGCTAATTTCCTATTTCGGCTATTAACTAGTTTCTAATCTCGACTATGGACAAGTTAAAAGCCTCAACTTTAGTTTCTGGTATCATCTGTAGACTAGTTTACAGTTTCATCAATAGACTACTTTATAGTCTTATCTATAGACTAGTTTATAGTTTCATTTGCAGACCAAATAATGGTCTCACATATTATATATAATACTTCATAGTCGCATCTAACGATTATTTTTTAGTTTCGCCTTTAGATTAGTTGATAGACTCATTAATAGACTAGTTCATAGTTTCTACTATAGACAACTTTATAGTTTTACCGATTATGTCTTTGACAAGTCTATAGTTTATAATTTCGCCTATAGACTACTTTATTTTTTTAACTATATACTGGTAGTGCGTTGCCGATTCTATCTGGACTTTGGTATAGTGTGTGAGTTTGCAAAATATTTTAGCATCATTTCTTCTTCATCTCTCAGTTTCTCGGTGGTATTCGATAATATCAATAAACTTATATCTAAATAAAAGCCCTTTTCCTAATTCTTAATCATTTTTATTTCCAAATAAATTATATGGTTTCTTGTTGTCGTTTTCCATTACCTTTTTAATATCTAATAACAGATTTATCCTTTAACATGAATTATTTTATATTTTGAATGATGAAATTCTCAAATGAATGTGGCAACAAAACTATAAATAACCTTTATTTTGGCTGTAGAAAGATAAAAAATGATGATGAGATGAAATTTTTGTAACTAATTTGCATACAAATATCTTTTATAATCAATTTAATAATGTAGTCTTGTCTCGCGTCCCAGCGAGCAACAACAATCTATTGTCAAAAGTATTCTAAGGCTTTATCCTTCTCTCATTCTAGCGTACTCCTTTAATAAAAGGATGTTAAGACAAAATGAAGAGAAAAGATTTTATTGTATGGAAACAAATCTTGTGTTATTTCATTTTGCAACAAACTATCTTAATATTGGAATAGAAATGAATCCTTAGTAGTCTTTTTTTTCCTTTTTGTGTTGTTTTTGTTGTTTTTCTTTTTTTGTTCTTTCTTAGTCAATATGAATTTTCATTGTAGCATGTTAGCAATTACGTAAACTGTCTAGATTCATATGAAGGATGCATCATTTATCCTTGTTAAATCAAGCAAAGTTAAATTAAAGTTTCAACACTAAAACCCTCTACTTGTGTGTGAATGTTTCTTTTCTTTTTGCTCTAAAATATTCTCTCAAACACACACACACACATTCATGTATGTAGCAGTATATTCAGTTTGCTGTTGTTGTGTGTTCATATAATAAACTCACCATGTCTTCCATTTCCCAAGGACCTTTTCTATATGATTTTGTTGTTGCTGTTGTTTTTTGTGTTGCCTTTTTTCGTTAGTTTTTGTTCGTCTTTAAGATTTATAGTTAAGGAAAAGACAGAATTTGTATGAGATTTTTTATTTTCATCATTTGCCCCTTTCATATGCCAAACAGGCAGGCAGGCAGTCAGAGACAGTGGCAGAGGCAGTCAGTCTGCTGTTGCAAGAAATGAAAAACTTCATCATGTATCAAATAAAATTGTTGGATTTTTTTTCTTGTGGACGTTTTGTTTTTTTTTTTTTTTTGCACTGTTCTGCTTTTTCTGTTTTTGTTGTATTTCATTTAATGTCTATAAACAGTAATTTTTCACACTCTCCTTGTGTGTCAGTGTGTGTGTGTGTGGGGAAAAACGTTTGTTTTTTTAGACAGAAAAAACTCATCTTAACTGAGTTGAAAATTTGTCTACTTTTAACAAACTGTCCGCCTACTTTTTTACCACACTTCCTTTTATTGCAAGAGTATGAGCTAAACCCCTACTCATACATATTAACACATTCCCTTACACACGTTACTTAGGTTAAGTATATAGCAATGTGTGTGTTCATTTATATGTGATTAGTTTAGATGTGTTATGTGTTAACCAGTAGTTCTGGACAAATTTTTAAAACTATTAAGCTGTAAAAGTTAAACATATTTTTGGAACAAAGACTAAAAACATTGGCAAAACTGTTGGGTACTTGGTCCTCCTCTCACTAACACTTCTATATCTAAATGAAAAATTACCAAAAATGAAGAGAACAATTTATAATAAAATATGGGACTATTAATATGAGTTTTGTGTCGAAAGTATAAAACTAGATTATATTTAAAAGGATTTTTTTTGTTGGACAGTTGAATTATTTTTGTCAATAGAAGCCATTTAATCCAATATACGATATATATATGGTACGAAAAATTTTTAAGTAAAAAGGGGATAATACTGTAGTAAAATATTAAAAGAATTTTGATTTTAAAAAAGTTTTCAAAGTGATTATTAAAAATAAGAGTGTTGGAATTAGTTTTAAATACAAATTCATGAAAATTTTATATTTATAGTTTGTTATGTCTATATAGAATATTCTATAGTCTCCATTATAAATTTTATATTACTAAATTATAATTACTATTAGCTATTTTATAGTCTCAACTATACTCCACTTTTTTCTTTGAGTTTTTAGTGTTTTTCCTTTTTTAATTTTAGTGAAAAATTTATTTTTAGTGAAAAATTTAATTTTTAGTGAAAAATTTTGAATTTTTAGTGAAAATTGAATTTTAGTGAAAAATTGAATTTTTAGTGAAAAATTGAATTTTTAGTGAAAAATTGAATTTTTAGTGAAAAATTGAATTTTTAGTGAAAAATTGAATTTTTAGTGAAAAATTGAATTTTTAGTGAAAAATTGAATTTTTAGTGAAAAATTGAATTTTTAGTGAAAAATTGAATTTTTAGTGAAAAATTGAATTTTTAGTGAAAAATTGAATTTTTAGTGAAAAATTGAATTTTTAGTGAAAAATTGAATTTTTAGTGAAAAATTGAATTTTTAGTGAAAAATTGAATTTTTAGTGAAAAATTGAATTTTTAGTGAAAAATTGAATTTTTAGTGAAAAATTGAATTTTTAGTGAAAAATTGAATTTTTAGTGAAAAATTGAATTTTTAGTGAAAAATTGAATTTTTAGTGAAAAATTGAATTTTTAGTGAAAAATTGAATTTTTAGTGAAAAATTGAATTTTTAGTGAAAAATTGAATTTTTAGTGAAAAATTGAATTTTTAGTGAAAAATTGAATTTTTAGTGAAAAATTGAATTTTTGTGAAAAATTGAATTTTTGTGAAAATGAATTTTGTGAAAATTGAATTTTTTGTGAAAAATTGATAAAAAATTAAATAAAAAATGGAAAGAAAAAGAAGGCAAAAAATGAAGTCGTTGGAGAAAGAATTAAACTATAATTCTTCTAGTTTGAATTCATCCACAAGCAAAAATAGTCAACGTGCTTTTCTGAATATTGAAAATTAGGTTTGTCTCATTCCTCTCTTAGGTTTCTTTTTCATCGAAGAAAATCCACCCCACCCTACCTCCTGAATTAAAAGAGAGAATTACAAATTGGAATACTACTACAACACAAATAGAGAACGTTATTCTAGGCACTGTCATTGCCTACGAAACTGCTTTATAGGTACAGCAGATCAATCATCGATTTAGTTACAACTAAAATTTTCCCTTCATCTTTTTATGAGAAAATAAATGGAAATTATTTCCAAAAATATATCATTTAGCAAAATACCGGTCAAAATTAGTTTGGAACTTAATGGTGGTTGCTGCCCTGGGTACTTAAAATATTTAAAATTAACCAACTTTTTATTAATATTTATCTTTCTTTTACAAAAGAATTATTAATATTTAACAATTAAAAGTAATTAAAAATATTTATTATTTTAACAATTTTAAATAATAAAATAGATTTTGATTTGATTTTCAATAATTTGCATAACAAAAACAAAAAAACAAAAAATGGATTCAATTCATAGAAGAAAAACATTATTTAATGTCATCTGGCGTTAATTAATTATAATTGAATTTATTTTAAAATTGTGAGAGAAATCGAGAGAAAACAACAAAAAAAAATCCTAAACAATTAAAAAAATAATAAATTCAATAACATGATCATAATTTTTATTGTAACCCTTGGGGAACAGAAACTGCAAACAAAAAAAATGCGAAACTAAATGCAACATTGTGTAAAATTGCATAAATTGCAACGAGCAAAAATTCAGAAGCAGAAAAAAATATTTAGGAAAAATCTTGAATTTGTTGGCAATAAAAATCATAATTGATGAGTTCGTTGTAAAATTTATGTGATTGAGATGAGTTAAATAGACAATTTGATGAAATGTTTAAAACAACCTTTTTATTAGACAAGTTTATAAATTTGATTTTTTTTTGCTAATGCGATTTTGGTGTATGAAATTTGCGTTTTGAAGCACAAACACCTTCGGTAGCAAAAATGTATTTTAGTAAAATATAAATTTTCAAAGTCATAAATCATTAATGTTTATCGTAAAATAACACCTTTAAATGGGAATACAAATTAACTTTACTTACGCATAAATATATTTTGTGTACTCTACGTCGACATTGTTTGGATGCAGATATTACCCAGATTTCTGTTTCATATTTTTAAACAGGAATCAGATTCCTGTTTTAATTATGATAAGATACTGAACAGATTTCTATCTACAAAGATGATCAGTTGCTACCAGATTTCTGTCTTCAAATATAATAAGATACTGACCAGATTTCTGTCTTAAAATATAGTCAGATACAGATACATTCTACTTAGGATTATGTTCAGATGCTAATAAGATTTCCGTACAGGAATATGGTTAAATACTGACAAAGATTTCTGTTGAGAAATGTGGTCAGATACTGACAATATATCTGTCGAAAAATATTGCCAGAAAAAATGGTCAGATATTGAACAAATTCTTGTCTAGAAATATTATTAGATTTTGACCAGATTTCTATCTAGAAATATGGTCAAAAAAGCGGTGAGATTCATATCTAAAAATATGACCAGATACAGATTTGATATGGTCAGATACTGACCAAATTTCAGTCTAGAAATATTGCCAGCTTAAGGCCAGATTTCTATCTAGAAATATGGTCAAATACTGATTAGATATCTGTCTAAATATATGGTCAGATAATGATTGATTTCTGTCTAGATATGTTTTTAGATGTGAATAGATTCCATTCTACAAATAGGGTCAGACCAGATTTCTGTCTAGAAATTTGTTAAGATACTGATCAGATCTCTGTCTTAAAATATGGTGCAGTCTTGCAGTCTCTGTCTTAAAATATGGTCAAATTTCTGTTAACAAATATGGCCGCATACAGACCAAATTTCTATATTCAAAATATGGTAGTAGCGGACAATATGGTCGATTAGAATCGACCATTAGTTTTTAACAGATTTTTATTATTTGACTTAAAAAACAACAACAATAACTTTAAGATGTAAAAAATGCGTTTTGTCTCACTTCAGTTTACATTTGACATGACGCATCTTCATTTAATGATGACTTCCAAAGCCTTAATTGGCCATTTTTATGTGATTTGAACATTATTCAATTCATCATTATTACAATTGTCGGAATTAATGTTAACGTATGTTTGTATGTTGTGTTTGACTTTGAGTAATTGTTGACTGTTAAATGTTTTTAGACGATTTTAAACAAAACTTTAATTCGATTTACGTTACTTCGTACTTCATGTTACTCAATATAATTAGACAACGTTTTGTTATTTTATTTTGTTGATTTTGATATTGACCTTTATTTCCTGATGATCTTAAAATAAAATATTAACAATAAATTTATGGTTTATGTATTTGAAATAAAAATCTATTTTTAATTTCAATTTTAAAAGTTTTTGTTCGTATTTTTTTATTATTTTCATGAAATTCACACCATAATTTAAGTTTTTAGTTGAAAATACAAAATCATTAATGATAATGATTTTGTATTTGAAATTGTTGTTAAATAAATTTTGATTCAAAAATTTTGATAGCATAAATGTTTTTTAATTGTTTCTGACATTTGATCAAAATTTAAGTACAAGTTTATGATTAAATTCCGGCAGTTAAAGGTCAATATGAGATCAAAATTTATGCAAAATTAATTTAAAATAAACCAAATAATTAAAAAATTAATTGAAAATGTTCATGATCATGTAAGGGATTTTTAAAAATTAGGGTTAATAAGATTGTGGTTACGCAATTAAAGCCAAAATGTTTAAAAAGATTTGATGTGGATGTGCCCTGGTGCTGCTGTGTAGAAATACTGTACTGTATTCAGTTAGCAATTGACCAAATTAGTGTCTTGAAATATGGGAAATAGTGATCAGATTCGTTTATAGAATATAAATGTTGCCATATTTCAGTATTTAAATGTGGTTTTATATTGAACAGATTTTGGACTAGTTAAAGACAAGATTTTGGTCTATTATATTTTTATTTAGAATCATAATTATTTATAGATCAGATGTTATCTGAAACTCCATCTTGAAATAAGGCTATAAACTAAAACCGAGTTTTTATATAAATAATGTCAGATTTCCACCAGACTACCGTCTAGAATAGTGATTTGGTCTAGAATTCTGATCAGATACTTATCATATGAAGAAATATATATTGACAAGTTTTGTTCTAGAAATGAAATAACTTGTAGATTGGACATGAGGTCAAATTTCAGCCTTAAAATATAACCAGATTCCTAGTTGAAAGATTGCTAAATATTGAACCAATTTCTGGCTTGATAATAACAATATTTCTCCCTAGAAGTATAATAATATATGGAACTGATTTCTATCTAGAAATGTAATCAGATACTACTGACACTGGTTTTGCCTAGAAATCTTGTCATATTTGGGCCAGATTTTAGTTTAGAAATCTTGTCAGATACTAATCAGATTTTTTTCTATATATTGTCAAGATTCTGACTAGACATTTGGTTAGATATTACAAGACTTCTGTCTAGAAATTCGGTCAGATATTGACTTTACTTCCATTAAAAAATTTGTGGTCAGATACTGATCAGTTTTCCGCTAATAAATTTCGTCCAGTGTTAAGTGTAAAAGTAGAATTAGATTCTGATCAAATTTCTGTCTAGAAGTATGAGGAGATTAATGTAGAAATATCGATAGCTACTGACTGGAATTTTCGTCTAGAAATTGTGACAGATTCTACCCTGATTCATGTTAAAAAAATATGGCATATTTCTCTCAGACCATTTGTTATAATGCAGAGAGGAAAACACATTTTTACTTGGTAAAGTCTCTAATTGAGTGTTTGTTACGACTTTTTCCTGTGAGATTATGAAACATAATATTAAATCAACATTGTTTTCTATTGATTGATATTGTACAGTATTGATTTGCATCAAGTGAAATAAAAAATATATGATTTTTATTTTTTATAATTTTTATTTATTTTTTTTCTCATTTTTTCATAAATTTATATAACAAAAAACAACAATATTTAATTATGTATATTTTATTAATTATTTAACAATTGTCTAAATAACTATATATTGCACAATAGATAATTTTCCTATATGAAAAATTAAAAAAAAGGAAATTAATTAATATATAAATAAATTTATTTATATACTTAACATTTATATAAGTAAAATATTTGTATGTTTGTAAGTGTAAAATAAATTGTATAAGTGTGAAAATAAAATCATAATATTAATAACAACAATAAAATAAAATTAAAAATATAAAATAAAATATATATAATTTTTTTATAAAATTATTTTTTAGCATAAAAATACATTTAAAGTTAATATTGCACATTTTGCATTAAATGCTACAAATAAGTGAACGAATGAGTGAATGAATGAATGAATTAATGAAATGAATATAAAACTTAATTGAAAACCAATTAACTTAAAAATTAAATTATTATTATTTCGACATCATCAACGACATTGACAACAACATCATCAATTCCAACAACATTTTTCAAAAAGATAAAAAGATTTGTATTTTTTTTTTCATTCTTTTTTTTAATATATATTTTTTTGATATATTTTTTAATTATTATTGTTAATTTTAAAGCAAAAGCTTCATTAAAAAAATTCACACACTTGCAAACCCATTTTGTTTGTATGTAGATGTACATGTTGTGTGTGTTATTTGTAATTACAAAAATATAAAAATTATAATTTTATTTTATTTAAAATTTCAATAATAATTTGTTTTTTTCTTCTTCTTTTTTCAGTTTTTTTGGTGTTAATCAATTGAGTTACAATTAAAATAAAATTTATGTTAAAAGTACAAAAAAGCAAATAAATAAATATTTATGTAATTTATTTATTTGATATAAATTTATATTAAATAAATTTTACAATAATAAAAAATAATTATTTTTTTTAATTATTAAAATTTTAAGAAATTTTATCTAAAAGTAATAAATTAAGAAATATTTGTTTTAATAAAAAATACAAGAAAGAGTTTTGCACAATTGGAAGGATTAACAAGAAACATATAGTATAGTTTTAGGGGTTTAAAACATGTTAAGCAAGGTACGGTTTCGAGTCTGTTTTTATTCTTTGCAAGATCGGAACTATTAAATTTTTGTTCTTTAATCGTTCTTTGAAAAGAGTTAAATTTTAAAAAAATGAAATAAATCAAAAAAGATAAAAATAAAAATAAAGGGCGAAACCCTAAAAAGAGTTTAAAAATGAATAATTGTTTTGAAGTCGTGTGTAGCAGTCAATAATATTGTATGTTTACAATCTTTTTATGTATATACAAACTTACTGAAATACTAAGATTTATTTACTTTTGTGTATGTATGTTTGTTATTGCATCCTCTTTTCTTACTCTTAACTGAAAGAAGAGTAAAATATTTTTTTTTGTTTAAAGCAAAATCGAAAAATAAACATAAATTAGTAATTGAAAAATAGAGAATCTTCGCAAAGAAGAAGAAAATTTAAGATCATTTGAAAATAAAGATTTTGCTTCGAGTTTTTCCATACTCTGGTTTTAAGTAAATAAACTTAAAAGGAGGATAATTTTATAAAATAATTTAAATTATAAATAATATTTTAAGTAATCAAATTGTAAACAAATTAATGCAAACAACATTAAATAAATAAATTTCGAAATTTGATTTAAATAAAAGCTTTAACTTAGCATAATTTTAGGATGCTTTTACTTCAGCATACTTTTAGGCCGTTTTCTGTACTGTCTTATATTAAAATATTATTTAAGTAGAAATTTGTCCATTTTAAGTTAATAAGTATGAAAATTTATTCTTTTTTAAAATAAAATTTCTTATAAGTCCCAAATTATATAATTTATTTTTTAAGGTTTTTATGATTGAAAAATATTATCGCCACATCATTTACAAATATAAATGATTGAAGTCGTTTTTATAAGTTATAGTGTCTGTCCTTCTGTAGATTTCAAAAGTTTTATTGTACGTAAGTCCATGTATGGTAGATAAGAAGAAAATGATATTAAATAAAGTACAAAAGAAAAGAACATGGGAGACATAAATAAAAATAGATAAAAGATTTCAGCTATTTACGATCGATCAAAGCTAACGATCTACAGTCGATCAGAGCTTTATTAGAAGGACTAAGAAATTTTCTTATAAATAAAGAAATATAAATAAATTGAAGTTTTCCGGAATTTTAACAGAAATTATGGCCTAAATCAGTTTTTTTATCGTAATTTTCGCTAGTAAGAGCAAATCGCTTTAATGAAATACATATTCTTATACGTCTGTACATTAGTCCTTAGTCTTATTTGATTGACAGTTAAGTAATTTTTTCTTTGGTATTTTTACTTTTTTGTAATTTTTTGTTATAAAGATAAAATTTCTTCTCTTGAATTGTTTGATTTAATCGTCAGACATAAGTGATTGAAGCAGCAAAAAAATGATTGGGGTTCAGTTGTTATTTATAGTGTACGTTTGAGGTAAGTCTCTAAGCTTTTCCACTTTTGGATTATGCATTGAAGATCACTTATGATTTTTCAATTTTGTAGAATGTTGGATGTTATTTTCTAGAGATCAAATATTATTCTCTATGTCTGTCTGTGCGTATGCTCATATTTTTTAAGAGAACAAATGTCAAATATCAAATGTTTTGTTCTCTGTCCATTGGTTTGTCTTTTATGTCTGTCCATCTGTCTGCATGTCATTATTTATTTGCAAAGTTTTTTAAAATATCAATTTTGTGAAGATCATTTACAAATTTATTTTTTTATAAGTGTCTGAGAATGAAATGTATTTGTTCAATATTTTTTGTCAGTTTATCAGTAGATTTCTTATAATTATTAATTATTCAACGTTTTTTTTTTTTTTTTTTTTAATTTCGAATTATTAAATTTGCGATAAAGATCACTTAGTTAACTTCTCTCTTGTGATGTGAGTTAAGTTTGATCATTTCCTTTTCAGGAGAAATCAATGTTGTTGTCTATATATAGAACTCATTATTGGTCAAATTGTCAAAAATATGGTTGTTATTATTTTTAAATTTTAACTTAATGATCGTTAAGATCAGTTAAATTCATTAAGTTTATTTAAAAAGAAAGCAATAATTGCACATTTGTCGAGTCAGTCCAATCTAATTTTAAAAAAAGTCATCATTAAGTAGTCAAATTGTCACTACAGTGTTTATTTCTTTTTTCCAGACTGTAATTAAATGATCTTTATGATCACTTTATGTGTTAAGAATTGAATTTGTTTTAATTTTGTTCTATTTTGAAATAAAATCTGTTGTATCGTGTTCGTATTGTATAACTTATTTGGTTCTGTCTTTCATTGTTTAAAATATGATCTAAAAGTTGTCCCTCTCGAATTCTGTATATGATCGTTAATTTAAATGTTTGTTATTTTCTTCAGTCGATTTGTATAATAGTTTTTTAATCATAAAGTCTATGAAGTAGAACTTTTGTGAAAGTATTCAGTAGAAGAATATTTTTGTAGAACTGAAAAGTATGTGCGATCGTTCTCTTTTCAAATAAAAATTTTTTGTCTTTCCCTCTCTTTATATATCAATTGAATTTGATTGTCCCTGTCTTATCTACGTCTGAGTGTTTTAACTGATATGAATAAGTACTGATCGCGTAAAGTGAATGTATGTAAAGTAATAAGTCTGCATTGTTTATTTGCCATATTGAAAGGAAATATTTAAATCGAGAATTTAAAGAATTTAATAACGAAAATTTATATTTTCAGTAAAAGAATGCCATCAAGAAATAGACGTATATTTTATTTAACTAATTGGGAATATATTTCAGGACATTTATTTTGCTATTTTTTAATAATAGAAAATTTTTTATCTCCACTCAAAAGTTCAATAAACTTTATATGAGAATATCTATTGGTATTTGCCAAAAACCAAATAAACAAAAATATTATGACTAATTTATTTCAAAAATTATGCAATACATAATAAATTATTGTCATATACGTATGTGTGTTTGTTTTTATGTAGATGAGTAAAATAATACTAAAATAGTAGAAGTTGTGGCAAATATATTCTATAAATTAAGTTGTCCAACGGCAGGAGTTCTAAAAGGCCTTGAAATTAAAAAAAAATCTAAAAGACTTTTTTGAGGATTTTTCAAATCTTCTTTTACATTATTGACATCATGTAAACAAGCGAAATTTTTTTGAATTATGAAATTAAAATTAAATTATGAAATTGATAACTCCTATCATCAGTTAATTTCAGATAAAATATATGTTTTTGAATTTTATAATATTTGCAAAGTTATTGACATTATGTAAAAATAGGTAAATAATGTAAATATTTGCAAATGTATTAAATATTATTTGTTTATATTCATGTAAACAATGGGTAAATAATTAATAAACAAAAACTTAAAATTTTAAAGTTTTTAATTGTTTTCTTTCTTCACATATAAATAAAGAGAAAATTGAATTTCAAAATAATTACTTAGTTATTGACATTCTATGTAAACAAAAGGTAAACAAAGAAATTTTTAATTTTAATATTAAAAAAAAGAATAAAATATTTATTGTTTACATTTTTGCCATTTTGATATAACAGCTCCGTTTTCTTATATGTTAAGGACAATATGTAAACAATGTGTAAATAATATGTATTTTAAATTCTAAACATAAAAAGTTAAGAAATTTTATTTGTTTACACTTTTTACATTGAAGCATTAACTATCAAAATATTTACCGCTTTATTAACATCATTTAAAGATTCCAAATGTAAATAATGGAATTATCTGATTTCTTATAAGCTATGAATATCTTGTAAACAATAATGTGAATTTGTAATCCCAAGATTTAAATCTTAATTGTTTACATTCTTGAGATTAAAATATTAAGATATTTACTGCTTTATTTTCATCATGTAAATAATAGGTAAATATTGGAAATTGAAGTCAATTGAATTGAAAAATTGAAACTAAAAAGTATCATGTATTTATTGTTTACACTTCTGGCATTTCAAATATTTACGTTATCAATTTCATGTAAACAATGGGTAAATAATATATTTTTTTCATCCTAAATCTAAAATCTTAATTGTTCACATTCTCTGCCATGAAATATCAAGTATAAAAATTACTTTTGAATTGCAAGATATTAACTGAGTTATTTACATCATGTAAACAATAGGTAAATAGTGGCAATTTTTATTTGAAATGTAAAAATGTATAAAATTTTTACTTTTTACAGGGCCTTTTTCGCTTGCTTCTCATCTTCATTAATTTTTCCACATAAAAAATCCGATGAAATTTTATAGTAAAAATCCCACAATATTGACCAAAACTTCACTAGATTTTGGTGAAATAATAAAAAATTTTGCTATAAATTTATATGTAAATTTTTCATAATCAAAAATAATACAAGTTGTATAAATTATGGCTATTATGGTCATATTTATGTATTAACCGAAAATATAACCATAAAAAAGAATAAATGAGTGAAAGAAAGAAATAAATGAAAATACAGGATGAATTTGTGAATGTGAATGTGAATATAAAATTCAATATTTTTAATATTCAAATATTCGCATAAATTTCATATAATATTGGCTGAATGGCGAAGATGAATGAATGAATGAATGAATGGATATGAGAGTAAATTGTAATAGTAAATCATGTAAATTTTTATTTGTCTGTCTTTTAAAGTGTCCGTCTGTCTGTCCGTCCATATTTATGTCTGTCTGTCTCTCTATTTGTGTGTTTGTTTTAATAAATATTGGATATAGAGTTCTTTTTTTCTGATTTAGTTTAATTATTTAGAGTTATATGAAAAAGAGAGCAAAAATAGCAAAAAGGAAATATTTGTAATAATAAAATTTATATGTAAAATACTTTCCTTATATGTAAATTATTTGTAAAATTTGTATGCGGCTCTTCCTTGTATTTTGATAATAAATGTAGAATAGAATAAATATTTTTTTCTATAAAATATAGAGAAAGAGAGAGAGAGAATATTTATTTAAATTATAGTTGTAGTAGTGTTTTTTGTTGTAGTTTGTTAGCGTCCTGATTCAAAACTAACATCCGCATGAAATCCTGTATCATCAGCATGATAAATGACATTTTGTATGCGACCATCCGGTAATAAAATGTGATATTGACCCCTTGTCACACCATGCAAATCACGATTTTGTTTGTGACCAAAATCATTGCCGGTATTAAAATCACGTATACGATAACCAAATGCATACTTTGAGGCATACGACTGCAACTGATGTGGAAAGATTGAACCAAAAATAAAAAAAAATAATAAAAACAGGATCCAATGAAGAAAACAACAACCAGATATTTTGTTGTTTTTTTTTTTTTTGTTTTTTAAATCATGTATGTAGAGTTGTGACATGAAAAGAAAAGATTGCAAAAAAAGAAAAAGAAGAAAATTGTTAAAGTAAGATATGGAAATTGGAAATAAAAACTGTAAATAAGAAAAAAAATCATTGTTTGTTTGATTAAGAAATGTAAATAAGATGTAGAATGAGTAAAAAATGAAAACAAGAAAGAACAAGAATTGTTTAATCAAGAGAAGATATATTGCACAAAATTTGCTCGAAAAAAAATTGTTAAAATGCAAATTTAAGTTAAATAAAAAGTAATTTTAGAGAAAAAAACACTTAATAAAGAATTTAAAATACTTGTGATCTCAAATTCTATACAACTTTTTCTAAAGTGCCAAGAAACTTAAAAATGTCAGTTGTTTACTTCCAAAAAAGGAAAACTCAGGCAATTTTGTTAAGAAACTAAAAATCTTCCTTTTTACATTGTGGATGTATTTAACATCCCTTTGAGTTTAAGTCAATTATCGAAAATATGTATAAAAGTAATAAATAAATATTAAAAAATCAATTTTTTACATTATTTACTTAATGTAAAAAATGAAAAATATTATGAAAATTCATTTTTATGTTATAAATTGAAAAAAAATTTGTAATATAACATTTTTTACATATATTTACCTCATGTCAATAATTAAATTTTGTGTGTAAATTTTTCTTAATACTACTTTTTATCAGAGTCATAAGACTTCAAACATTTTTACATTAGATAAATTAGAAAATATTAGAATGCCATATTCGGCTATGCCGAACCTTCAATAGATTCTAACACAAATGTGTGTGAGTAAATTTGTAATGTTTCGTACTCACACATACAGTCATAGACAAGTTTTTCTTAAATATAACAGAGGGATACTTAATGAATCATAAAATTATTTATATTTTTGACTATAACATTTTTCTACTGAACCGATTTCGATCAAATTTGAATGGTAATGAAGTACATATCATAATATTCGTTCTACATCTTTTAATAAACTAAACAGATTTTGCTGTTTTTAAATAAGTAACTTCTCAGGAGCATAACAAATACTCAGGGCCAAATTTGATTGACCTCATTTAGTTATTATGAATGTGAGCGTACATACAACAGACACACTGCCTGGTCAGACATATTATATCGACTCAAATTTTCATTTGATGCTTGAATAATATACATTATGGGGTTTGAGATGATTGCTTTTTCGACACTCGTGTCGATTTGCAAATTGTTAAAATTTTTCTAGGCGGACGGACAGGTAAGGGAACAGATGATATACTTAAAAGTAGGTGTAACATATTTTCTTTTCGGTATGTTACAACCATTAGCATAAGCACAAATACCCGAACCACCTGTTGTGGTAAAGGGTATAAAAGATGTGATGAAAGGCGGGTTAATATCTTTTTAATGAATTTGTTCAAGTAAAAATTAGAAATGACCAGGTTATGACACGATGTCATGGTATTTTAAACTTTTATCAAAATTCATAAATTTCCATTCATTTCTTACTTCCAACATTAATTACTTGGGAGATTCATAATAAATATTTCATACGCATTGCGCATTATTCTTGTTACATTGATTACAAATGTCGTTATCTGGTCAGTTACCTTTAAAGTAATAATATTTTTGTAATTCAGGTATCTGTGTGTGCAGATGTAACGATGTTCCCCCATACGATTCTATATTTTTCATATATCATTTATCAATATTATTTTGGATAAATTTTTGCTAAATCCTCAAATTGTTTGTTGTTTTGTTTAAACAAATAGAAAAAATATCTGCATTTGAAAATAAAAGAAAAAACAAAAATTGAAAAAACAACTAAAGAATATTAGAAGAATTCCTGGTAACAAAAAAAAATACTGTCACCTGCAAATGTATCTTCTTGTCGTGTCCACAAAATTCGTTTTTAACATTACAACACAGTTAAATCTCATTTAAGTCTTAAAGTATGCAATACATTCATGATTTACTCTCTTTTTCTTTTTTCTCTATTTTCTATTTGTAATATTTAAAATATATGAATGTTGGAATTGTTGCTGAAATGAATGTGTATGAGTGAATTTGTATTTGTATGTGTATGTGTGTGTGAGTTTAAGTGAATTTAGTTTTTTCTTTTTACATTTGTTATCATCTGAGAGATACTATTACGTGTTTAGTACAAATGCAAAGCAATGCAATAAATGTTGCAAATATATTAAATTCCTGTCATGTACAAAATCATTGTTTATTTCTTTACGTTATGTTCCTTTTTTCTTTTTCTTCTTCATCGTGTTTTACTCTATATTCTTTGGATATTATTTTGATTGGTTACAAGGGTTTAAGGTCGGAATTTGCAACAGTAGGAGATATTTAAAGAAAATTTATATAGAGAGTAAAGTACATAGAAGTTCTCTCAAAGAAGGAGAGTTGTTACGATCCGATAGTTTCAGCTAAAATGTCAATTCCAAAGGATCGTCTTATGTATGAGCTATAGTCAAATGTGGTCCAATAGTTTGGAAATTAGTCACATGTATCAGTTAAGTAATTATGGTCGGACTTTTTTAAATATTTTGTTATTGTTATCCGATTTTAAAACGATTCTGGAAGGGGGTCTTATATGGGAGTTACAAATAAATTGGTATTAATGTTCTTAAAATTCATTACATGCTTTACTCTCAATTCTGAAAATTGCCCTCTTTTTATATTTAATAAAAATGAGAGTATTATTAATTTAAATTCCAATGATATCGCTATTCAATATCATCCCAAAAACCCTATTTCAGGAAGTGAGTGAGGGTTATAGTTGGGCACCGAACTCTAAATCCTTTTTCTTACAGGAAGAGGGTTATAGTCAAATATGAACCAATATTCTTGATGTGGTTAATCAGACATAAACGTTTATGAATTCGATTTTACATTTTAATAAAAACTGGGAACCTGATTTTGAGCGCTATCAAAATTTTTACTTATATGTCTTTGTTTTTTCATCCGAATTTTATGAATTTTCGTATAAAATTAAAATTTTCATTCTGGATAAATATGTTAATGGTTTTTAAAAAAATTCTCAAAATACTTTACTCCAGATATCATTTTTTAAATATAAATAGTAAATGAAAATTATAATATTTGAAATCAGGTCTTTAACATCGGAATGTTTGTTTCCAACAAAAATTAAAGATTATCTTTCAGTAAAGATTATCGTTCTTTCATAAGGTATAGAGAATTTAAAACGAGTGTAAATTTGATTCATTCAGATTATAACATGATCCAAAAATTGATGGATTAATAAAGGTTATATACACACTTCACAACTTATAGCATCGGCGATTATCATATTGAAGATTATACTGAGTAAAATTTAAACCTAATCGGATCAGTTTTCTTTTTCTGTTAAAGAATCTGAGCAATATATTTACAACATTGGAATATTGTCCTTGTAAAAAATGTTCCTTCTTTTTATTTATATTTTTATTTAAGGAGGTTTTAATAAGAAATTTAAATTTACATCAAAATTTAAAAGACAACTTTTATCTGTGATGTCTTCAATTTCTACGAATTTTATGTGTAAAAAAATGGTTATACTTTAAGGATAATTCCATTAATGCGGTTTAAAATCTATTACCAATATCTGTGCATTTTTAAAGTCCTTCTTGTACAGTTGATATAAAGTCTCTAGTACCTCATAGATTTCCCTCAGTGTAGGGTCTTTTAATTCTTAGCAAATATACAATTTTCAGTTCACAAAGACCATTTGAAGCTTAATACAGATTATTTTACATGATCCTATATTGAGAACATTTACTATGTATAATACACTATATACACACATGTAAACATATCATGTTTCTCATTGTGTTTATCATTTTCTATACTCTTAAGGGAGTAAACTGAATTGTTAAAGAATTTCATGTAATAAATTTAATATTTCTAAGAAATCATTTTACAATTTAGGTTCAAATATGAAAATTTTAAATAATTTTTTTTTTTTATAAATTTTACATTTTTTCTCAGAAAACTTTCACAGAGTCCAATTTGATTAACAGCATTATTCAGATTTCTTTCATTGAAAATACAATTTTAGTTTATTTTGTGTGATTAGATTTTATCTTAAAATAGTGTGAAAATTTTCTAAGATTTTATTTCACTTTAAAGAAGAACGTGATGTGATTTATTTGTGTTTTTTTTTACATAAAAATGTTCTTTACATTTTTTACACTTAAAAAATCTGATTGAATTTAGATGTTTTTTTGTGCATTTAGAAATTGGAAAGAGGAGAATTAAAAAAGTCACACTCTATTTATAGTAAATTGATTGATGGAAAATAAAATGAATTAACAAATAAAAATGGAAGCTTTGGAAAATATTTGAATAAACAAATTGGAAATTCAGAAAATTTCATGAATTTGAAACAAAATTGAATTTTATTACAGAATTTGATTAAGAGAATAATCTGCATTATTTCAATAAAATATTAATGAAAACAATGAAACGTTATAAAAAGAATTTTTGATCACTTTTTTTGTAAAATTATTTATATATTTTTTTTTTTTAATTTAATACATTATTTACTTTGTGTAAAGAATATACAAATAATGCAAATTTCAATTTCTCTCTTAAGAAAATTTTGGTCAAGTGCTGTACCTCGTACTTGGTATGGAATTATAGAAATTTTTAGATTTTGCATATATTTCCTGAAATTTTTATAATTTACATTGTGTAAAATATTGATCAGTAATATAAATTGTTACATTTTTTGTCTTTCTGAATTCATATATTGAATCTCCATTATTATCATCATGTAAAGAATAGAAATTTGATTTGAGATAAAATTATAGGAAATTTGGATATTGGCCTAAATGTGTTGTAATTTTTACATTGTGTAAAGAATTGTTAAGTAATATAAATTCTAATATTTTATCTGGTTTCTCCATTCCATAATTAATTGTTTTTCTGATTCTTACATAATTGACATCAGGTACAGTATTTGTAAACTATGAAAATATTTACAGAAAATATTTCATTATTTCAAAAATAAAAATAAAAAAAGAAACGTTTCCTCATGAAAAATAAATCGAAAACCCTAAAAGTTCAAAATTTTGCATTATTTCACCGTATAAAATAGTTGACTTCATGTAAAGAATATCTAAGTAATTGAAATGTTAATGTTTTCCCTTTATATACTACAAAAATTTAAATTAGAGCCTTAAAAGTACAAAATTACATTATTTACATCATGTAAACAATAGGTAAAAAATATGAATTTTAATCTTTCTTCATCGTATAAAGAATATGCAAAAAGTTGCATAAAAAGGTATTTTTTACATTATTGCGTCATGTAAAAATTTCGAAGTTTTCCCATCAAATCGTATGAAAAATAAAGAAAAACTTTAAAACCTTAAATAACGCAGACTTTTCATTATTTACATTATGTAGAAAATAGTTAAATAATATGGAATTTAGTGTTTTCCCACTAAATCATAAAAAATATGCAAAAATTCTAAAAATGTAATTTTCTAACAAATTTATTATTAAAATAAATTTTTATGAAGTCTACATCATGTAAACAATTATAAAGGTAAAAATATTTTTTTAAAAATTAAGAAGAAATTTTATTACATATATTATTTACATTATTTACATGAAGCCAAGTTTACTACTAATAACAATTATTTACATAATGTCAACAATATGAGAACATGATTAAATGTTCTCAACAAGTGTACACACTTTACATTACATTTGTTTGTTGTAAAATAAAGACATAAGTGGGATTTTGTAGCGAAAATAACGAAATTGCTGATATAATTAATTAAAAAAAATTAACGTTATTATATCTCCCACCAAATCACTTCTTGAATGTTCATTATGAATAAAAATATTTACTAAATTAAAAAAAAAATCTATTAATCCCTGAAAAATGTCTTACAGTCCACATTTAAGTAATCAAATCTCTAAATTTCTTCCAATCTAAATATCATTTTCACAAAATTTATATTCATCATGTTTTAACTGCATCGTAATTAGTCGTAATTTCCATTGCTCGTATTCCTTTTCATTCCTTCTTCTCACGTTAGCTGTAACATATGTTTAACCTCGATACACATACATCCTCAATTATATATCATCCTCCTATCAAAAATTATAAATAAATTGTTAAAAAGTCAGTTAGTTCTCAGTTCTTTTTTCTCGCATATTTGTTTCCTTTAGTTGGTTAAGAGCACAAACGTGCTGGTGTTTGAGTTAGAAAATGAAAAAAAGGATAAAAAGGATAATACAATTATAGAGTTTTAGCTGAAACAGGAAAAATTTATTTTGTTGCAATTGTATTTTGCTATCGTTTATGGTTGGTCATTATAATGAAAATTATATATCTTTAGTTTTATAGCATCCTCCCCCTCCGAAAAAGGAACACATTTTACAATTTTTTGGTAATAAAAGTTGGAGGAATTTTAAAATGTATTTGTGAGTAAATGTATAAATGGAGGAAAGTCTGAGAAGTTTAAAAGGGAATGGAAAAAGTTTGACAAAAACATATTCCTTTATAAACGCTTTAATAGTGAAGAATCTGGACCTAAAGAAACCTTTCAGATAAGAGTTTATAAAGACTCAATTGTGAGGTATTTTTTAAATTCCATAATAAAAAATAGTTAAAGTCAAAGAAGAACAATGGAAATAATGGGATTATTATCTGACTGGAATTATGTTAAAATTAATTTCTAGCATTTCCTGTAAACTTCTCTTACAGCCATCTGTCAAAAGAAAATTGCAGCTAAATTATGGTATAATGTTCAAAAATAATTTTCGCACAACAACAGCTGTCAAAGTTGTTGAAAAATTTTAGCAAATTATTTTATATTTCCCCTCAACATTTTTTCTGCTAAATGCACAGAAAAATGACCATTTTATTATCTTTATTATAATATCCATCACCACAAGCGTGAATGAGGTTCAATTAAGTTTATCATTCCATATGTGACACCAAGATATTTTTTTTTCGGACACTATGTAATTCCTAAAACATTATTGATTCCGAATAACGTCCGTTGACTAATTATTTCAGTAAAATTCACTCAGTTTTATGCTCTCATTCTCCAGACTTTGTCACCTTCATCCTGTTCTTATATGCAAAAGTTTAAAGGTGATAGGAAATTCAAAACTTCAATTAAATTTTGGACCATTTACAGTTCTGCCTTTGATAAAATTTGGACTAAAACATCGCTAAAACATAAGAACTTTGCCAAGATTAGACAAAAATTTTTATTTCTGAATCTAAATATCTCTTAAACCACAGGAAGTCTTTTTAGGTTTTCACTATCAAAATTCACTCATATGAAAATCTTTAAAATTTATTCAGATATAAAAATATAGATCATTTTAAGTATTTTTATAATCCAAGGTGTCCAACTTTAGTGCCTTGTTGACAGGCCCCCGTTAGGTTCATAAGATCTATGTATACCACTGTGTAGTTAGCAGAGGTGTTGGAAATCGAATTAACCGTTCGGAAGTTACAGATTCATTTTTATTTACTTAATATGAAACAAACGTTTGAATCAAGGTGGAGCTCCTTTAGGAAACAAGTATGCGTGAATATAAATCAAGATTTTATAGAGAAGGCGTTTTAGGGTATATTAACATTGTCATTCCATAAAACGCTACAAAGGAATTATCTCAAACCCTGTTATGTATATAATTATTAATCAAAATCTGCGTCGTCTATCTGTCTACGCTCACATCCACAATAATTGACAGAGCACAATGAAATTTGACCAGAGTATTTTCTATAGTCCTGAGAAGTTTTTATTTAAAACAAACAAAATCGGTTCAATATATTTAGAGACATAGACCGATATCTGAGGCAACCTCTAAGTTCATGCGAAAAACTTTCGTAAAATTTTAAATTTTAAATCGTTTGTAAAAATAATCATTTTTTCCAATGTCTCATCATTAAAGGGTAATCAAGATTCGCTACTGCCTGGATAAAGCATTATGGTACAAATTTTCATATATATTTTTCTCTTGCACATATTTGTTCTTTTAACTAAATATATTTATGCAATAATAATTTTCTACATGAATTATAACAAATAAATAAACTTATTTGTTGTTTTTTTTCGATTTCCTAACTACAAATTCATTCAAAAGGGTCGACATAAAATTATAATATGAATAATATTTTTTAATGAAAAATGTTCATAAAGTTAAACATGTAAATGTAGAGAGAGAGAGAGAGAGAGAGAGAGAGAGGGAAAATGGATATGAAAATAGTCAACTACAAAATGTAATTGTGGAGATCCTGTTTAGTATTTTAACTTAAACATATGAAAATGTGGTTTTTTGCATTCACGTTTTTTTTTTTTTTAAAACGAAAAACTTTGTTTCTTTTGTTTGTGTGGAAAATATGAATGTTGATTTTGGTCCTTTTTCCATTTTCTTGTTTTTGTGTTTTTCTCTCTCTC
The DNA here is from genome assembly GCA_004302925.2 of Cochliomyia hominivorax. Lineage (NCBI taxonomy): Eukaryota > Metazoa > Arthropoda > Insecta > Diptera > Calliphoridae > Cochliomyia > Cochliomyia hominivorax. Next base: position 3,728,307 of record PYHX02000494.1, on the reverse strand, counting down.
TCTCTGACCATTTTTATTATTATTGTGAAATCTGATCACGTAATTTTGTAGGGGTTTGTTATGGCAACATGATTGAATTATCAGTTTGTTGACTTCTTCATTTCTTTTGGTTCAACTCTGCTTCTCATCTCCTCTTTTTTTTCATAAAAATTGCTATAAATGTTGCTATTGCTGCTATTTTACTTGGTTTTGTTAACTATGACTTGATATTAGCAATTGTCATGGAAGAGTTTTTAATGCACCAACACACACACACACACATACACATACACACTATTTTAAAACATAACAAGGAGTTTTTAAATTATATATGTGTGTATGTATATGAGTGCGAATATACAGTTTTAGTTATGAACAAATAAAAATGGGAGAGATAATAGTAATCAGTGAGATAAAAAAAAGAAAAAAAAAAATAAGAAAGAATAACTAGTGACAGTTGTGAAATGACAATTTACGTGATGATTGAAAATGTATCAAATTTATTTTGACATTTGTATTAAATTACAAAATATTGAAAATTACTGTTATGGATTTGATATTAAGAGAAAAATGTTAAATTTTAAATTGATAAAGTTAAATAGTAATTAATGGTTTGTGGAAATGTCTTTTGGAGCTACCGCTATGTATATCCTTTGAAAGGAATATTTTCATTGAATTCGAAAGAGACAAATTTATTAGAATGTTATTTCTAGATAAAACGTCCTTTCAATTTGCGAAAATTTATATTTTCGATCAATTTTTTTTAATTTATATTTTCACTTAAATTTCTAATTTTCACATTTGCATTAAAAATTAATATTTTTATTAAAAACATAAAATTTTTAATAAAAATTCGCATTTTCACTAAAATTTCCATTTTCACATTAAATTAAAATTTTTATTGAAAATTTATGTTTTTGCTAAAAATCCTCATTTTTCCTAAAAATTCATGTTTTCACAAAAATTCAAATTTCGCTAAAATTTCAGAATTTTTACTAAAACTTAAAATTTATTTCTTTGTATAGAATAATTGTTTGAAATTTAATTAAACCGTTTGTTTTATTTAATTAATTGAAAATTACTAATTCCCCGATGCGTTTGGGTTATTAAATATATGTAATGAACTTAGCCGTATGATTAATATTGATGTACTAATATTACGTATACGTAACATGAGTTTGAATTCGCATAAAGTGAAAAGTAATATATGAAATCGATTCTGTTTTATGTTTATAATTAAAATACTTCATTGTGAAATAAATAGTATGAAATTGGATAATTCGTACATCGAGTCGGTTTTCTTTTTTAAACGACAATACAACTTCAAAGGTTATGTGATTTTAGAAAATTTTATAAAGCAAATGTAAAAAATTTGTGGAACTAAATTAAAGCTTTGAATCTTAGAAAAAAATGTTTAGTTAAATTTTCTTTTATTTAAAAAGATGCCTTTCTTGAGTACAAATGAGCAATATAATTTTATTTTAAAAGTAGTCAACGGCGTATGATTAATATTTGCGTATACATAATATTTGAATGGTATACGAAATAAAATTGCATTTCAAACCTTGGAAATCAATGTTTGAAACTGACACATTTAGATGTGGATTAGTACGATACTACTTGTGCAAATTTCATAAAATATCCATTCCGGAAGAATATTTGTACAAAACCCAACCGAAATAGTGAACCGAACATGACCAATTTGTTAAAAATAGTAATATATGTGCCAAATTTCATTAGGATATCTCAAAAATCACTTTTAGCAAACTGTTCAAAACATTTTCTTATGCATGTTGCTGTATAAAAATCTCTGTTTTTTTAATATATTGATTGATTCCGTAAGTATTCTCTTTGTGAAGTCATTAGATGTTTTAAAATGATTTCCTACCATTTTGGACGATCCTAATTCTTGAATAGATTCTTAAATGAGAAACGAAAATATAGCAGACGGTACGATATAGCCCATTTTGTACCCAGTATTTCTCCGTCCAAAGAGATTCTATCGGGTCCAAACTTTCTCATTTCCGTTGATCCTTTAGAATATTCATTCAGAAGAAATGTCACAATAGTTGGATCCAAAACTTGTCTAACTTTTGACACCCACAAAATATTATTTATTAAATAATAAATGATTATAAAAGAATTACCTAATTCTCTCCTTCTCTCTTTTTCTCTTTCTCACAATTAAAAAAACTGTTGAACAAGATGAAAAATTTAACAAGTCTCTTGATCACAATTAACCACAAAATGTTTATACAATTTATAAGACATGTTTGACATTACTCCCAAACATATTTATCCGACAATTTCTCATTTACAACATAAGTATTTAAGTATTTTTCATTATTGTTACTGCTGTCGTTCTTCTTGGTTGTTGTTGTTGTTGGTGTTATTATTATCATTGTCTTATAACGTTTATTACTGTTGTTGTTTGTGTTGTTATACCTTTTATTTAAATGCTCTTAAGGGCCATTTTTTTGGTATTTACTTCTCACTTTTATATTTTTTGAAATGTTATGGACAGAAGGCAAGAGAAGAGAGGAGAGTATATACAAATTTTTAAAACTGGCCATACAATATGAAATGTACATATGTATGAGTATGTTGAAGAGTTAAGGATTTTTTTTAATTGTTATACAAGTGATTATTTCATATAAAGGTATGTATGAATATATGTATGAGTGTTTGTGAAGTGAAAGTGTTGGGGTATTTTCAACCACTTGTCTCGCCTTTATATTAAGCTGTTTATTGAGGTAAATGAGTGAGTGTGTATGTGTATTTATTGCTTCAAATGTATAGACTTGTCCATATGATAAAAATTCAGCTTCTAGGCATATGACAAATATTTATTTGTTTTTTGTTTTTTTTTTAAGTTGTTCTATTGGTGAATGTGTGTATGTGTGTGAAAAGTGTTAGTGTAATTTTTTGGAAATTCAATGATTCAGTGAGTTTTGTAGCTAAAGTCCTGTAACGTCACCAGCCAACCAACCAATACCATCAAATACAAAAAATGAATGAATGAATGAATGAATGAAAGATTCTTTTGTCAGTTACGGTTTGTTCTATGATGGAGTTCTGTTCTTGGGAAACGGCAACACATTTTCAAAAACCTCATTCTACTTCACTAATTTTAAATTGTACAGAAGCGTCACAGCTCTAGTAAGTATTTGGTTTGTTGTTAATGCTTATGCTGCTACTCCTGATGATGATGATGATGAGTTGGTTGACTAGAATGAGAGTGGTGATGATGATGAGCAAAAGGACTAGAATAAAAACTACGATGATGAGTGACAACCATGATGACCATGAAAAGAACAAGCTTAAAAACACTTGTTTCACTTGTTGTCGTTCTATTATTATTTTTTATTTTTGGACAAAGCTTTTTTCTATTTTTAAGTGTGAGTTTGGAACTGTTGTCCATTTTTGCTGTGGAGTTAAGTAATGGCTGAAACATATGTGAGAATATGTGTTTTACTTATTTTTGAGCACTAGAAGTATATGAATGTTGTCTGGTTTAAAAGTTGTTCCTTTATTAAATAAACCCCACAGTCTTGGGATAAAGTTAAAGTCAGCTCAAATGACTTTATGGGTTTCAGAACTATGGGGTTTTCAAAAATATTATTTTTTGTATGTTTGTTGGACAAAATGTTGAACATTCTGTTATTACACTTTTGCCGGCTGTTCATTCAATTTCGACTTATATATATGTGTGTATGTATGTAGATATTATTGTAAGCTTATGTTTGGTGTTTCTAGAAGGATTTTTCACAGATTTTTGATGAGCTTCAGAAAATCAACACAGAGAAAACAACTGATATTATTAAAGTAGGCTGAAGTGCATTTTTTATACCCTACACATAGTGGTTTTTAGAAAGATTTTTTGGAAATAGTTCTATGTTCTGAAATATCTTAATAAAACTTTAGATGAAAAAAATTATATGTTTTCGAGTTGATCTGGAGGAGATGGCTTAGTGTTGTTTTTGCATGTTGATTTTTGAAAATTCACCAAAAGTTCTGTTATGATAGTGGATCAATAAATAAAGTTAAATATAATAAACTTTTTTAATAACTTAAAGGTGGTGCTGAGCATAAATTCCCGATTTATATAGAATTAAAGTTATCCGTTTCTTAGTGTGTACAGTGTGAACTCTACAGAAAATCCCATTTTCAAAGACAATAATGTAGTCTGTCGTCTTTTATCGAACCCTTTTGTTTTCAGTGATTTTTAAAGTTTTAATAAAAAACTTTTCTATATTTTCTTGGGTCATCAAAAAATCAATATCTAAACATAAAACATAAACGATTGTAAAATACAAAAGTTGTATTGATCTCTCATCCCAATGTGGGAAACGATTTTAAATTGTCTTCATATGTAAGATACACATTAGAAAAGTATTTTATTTCGCGCTCCCCTCATAGTGGCATGGTGATCGTTTCATCAAAAAAAAAAAAAAAAATACTTTTTTATGATTAAATAATTTTGTTTTAAATTTAAACTAAACTGAAGTCAAATGAATCACATTAAGCATTGTTGTCCCACCGGAAATGAAAAACTTAACATATCACGACCCATCACTTGTAATCGCGAAGGGCATAAACATAAAAAACAGACACAGATAAAGTGTAAAATGTTGCAAATGTTTCAAATGCAAGTAACGGTAGTTGTCCTTTTTTTCTTTATATGGAAAAGTTTTGTATGAATTCATGTAACAGTCGTCCAGTTATGTGGTGTGAAAATTTATGAAATTTTAATGCGGTTTTTATTCTTTTCACATCCCCGAACAATTAGTTTTTTTTTATTTGGTAAAATTTTATTTTCGTAATTGTTAATAATGAATTGTAATTTTACATGAATTAAATGAATAAAAGAGAAAGATTGAGAGAATGAGAATAAAATACTTAAATACACATGTGTCTTTTAATAAAAAATCTAATTTTGAATAATATTTTCAGGTATAATTTAAGTCTACTGAAAATTTGTATGAAATGGATAGAGGAAATTGTTCATTACTGGAACAATAATATGGTCTTTAATTAGTGATTTGTTAAATGTTGACCTGGGAATTATTTTAAAAATCGGTTGCTGTAATAAAAAGTTATTTACTGAAAAATATTTTAATTAAAATCTAAATTCTTATTAAGAATTTTTATGCAATTTTGAAAAATATCTCTGTCAGAAAGATCAGACTAAGTTTTATTTTATTAAGAACATCAGCAACTATTTGAATTTTTGGCGAAAAAGATATTTTTGGAACCGAAACAATTTTTATTTGTTGGAACTGTTAGCTTAATTGATGAGAGTGATTAATAAAGTTCACACTCTCAAATGATGTGTACCGAACTGAAGTTTTTAATTCATTGAAATAACTTCAATCACACATAATGCAGATGTACAATTGATACAGAAATAAGGCCGATATCGCATATAATTCCTATTTATGCGCGATATCGGCATAAGCATCAATAATTTTTTAAATATCTTAGAAAGGAAAATGGTCTCGAATTTAGAATTACACCTGGAACGTAAATTCTCTAAATTCTGCGAGTCTACTGTATTAGAAAAGAAAAACTTAGTAAGTTTTATTTAGTGTTGATTTGTCAATCATTAAAATCCTTCGAAATGTCATATGCTTGAAATCAAATCATTGAGATTAATTCAGTTTAGAAGCAATAAAATAATTTCTCTTCTCTTTACAAAATATCAATTTTTTTTAAACATTCCTTCTCTTCTAACCTTTCCCTCCTCCCAAAACTAATGACATTTAAAAGCCGAAAGAAATTACCACAAAAAATGTTAAGAAAAAAATAAGAAAATGATGATGAATAATAAAAAAGAACTGCAACACAAAAATGTTGTAATATAAACTCACCACAACTACAGTTACAAGAATTCAAACAAAATAAAAGTAAAACAAAACGCCTTATACCCGTTAAGGGAACAATTACAATTACAAAGTGTCTAAAACGGAAACAATGAAATCAAGCATTTGATTACAATGTTTTTTAAATTAGACAACGAAACGAATGAGAAAAACAGCAACAACAAAAAACACAAGGATGAGATTAGAAAAAAAATGAGGATAAAGACAAATATACAAAATTTATATTTTAAGAAGCTTTACTTGTGTGGGTAGTATATCACTCACCCACACAAGTAAGAGTAATAGTTTGTATGTGTGTTTGTTTAAAATATTCATAATAAGAAAGAAAAAAAAAAAGAAATGAAAAGTACAAAGAAACAAATGAACCATTAAATAGCGTCATGAAGAAACAAAGATGATTAAATGCAAATTAAAGATGTTCAAAATAATGAAGAGGAAGAAGTATAAAAAAACAGTTGATGAAAGAAAGAAGAATGAAAAAGTCATTGATCAAAAGGATATTAAACAAAAGACAAACCATTACAAATGTGAATAGAATAAACAAGGACATTTGCATAAGTCAGGAGAACACAAATTTATTGTTGATTAAGTTTTTTTTACTTGTTTTTTTACTATAAACAATTATTCGGTTATGTGGAATCTTCAATACCTTCCACTGTAAATGGCTGTGAAACAAAATACATTATGTTTCTTAAATACTCAGTGTAATACTCAGAAATACATAGAAATATGGTCGTTTTCAAAAAGTGTGCTGTGAAAATACGGTTGTTTGTAAAAAGTGCTGGAAAAATACGGTCGTTTGCAAAAAGTGCGCTGTAAAAATACGGTCGTTACAAAAAGTGTTCTGTAAAAATACGGTTGTTTGCAAAAAGTGTTCTGTGAAATATGGTTGTTTGCAAAAAAGTTCACTGTAAAAATACGGTGTTCTGTGAAAAAACGGTCGTTTGCAAAAAAGTGTGCTGTAAAAATACGGTTGTTAGTAAAACGAGCGCTGTGAAAATACCGTCGTTTGCAAAAAATGTGCTGTGAAAATACGGTTGTTTGCAAAAAGTGTGCTGTGTGTAGTCCTACAGCTCTGTGAAATACAATAGTTTGCAAAAAGTGCGCTGTGGAAATACGGTCGTTTGCAAAAAGTGCGCTGTGAGAAAAGTGTTCTGTACGTTTGCTGGGAAATACGGTCGTTTGTAAAAAGTGCGTTGTGAAAATACAGTTGTTTACAAAAGTGTGCCGTAAAGATATGGTTGTTTGCAAAAAGTGTGCTGTGAAAATATGGTTGTTTGTAAAAAGTGTGCTGTGAAAATACGGTTGTATACAAAAGGTGTTCTGAAGAAGTTTAGTCATTTACATAAAGAAATGTCGTTTGCAAAAAGTGTTCTGTGAAAATAAGGTCGTTTGCAAAAAGTGTGCTGTGAAAATAGGGTTTTTGGTAAACATTAATTTTTGACGAAATTAATTCCTTTTCGAAAATATTGAATCTTTTTAGTGCTTGTTTTTGTAAGTAGTCCTATAACCACGAAACTTTTTATATCAGTGATGTAAAAGTCAGGATTCTTTAAATGTCATTAAATTTTTTAATAAATTTTAAGTATTTTACGGATTCACTTCTTATGTTTAAAATTATCGAAAGGGCTGCATGATAACATCCTTTCAATTTCAGATTTAAACTTTATTTTTTTGTTCTTAAGTCTCCATATTATATTTAAAATAAAATTTTTGTTTTGAAACTTTTTGAAATATTTTGTAGCTTTTGAATTTATTAAAGTTAAAAGCTTAATTTTAAACATCTTTTAATTTTTATCTTTGTATCCAAAATTAAAAAAAATGGAATAAAAATTTTTTAAATATATATTTTCTCCTTTAGGTTTTCATTTGTGTTGTTGTTGCTTTTTCTACTCAAAGTTAAATTGCTTAAACTCATCTATACAGCTGCCAATGACTAGTAAAATACTTAAACTTCATCCTTCATTTTATTTTTATGTTTCGCTTTTGGTAAAATAGTTTTGCACATGTTTTTTCTCCTTTTTTTGTTCAAATATTCATTTTTTTATTTCAAAGAAATAATCAAAAGAGTATAAGAGAATCATTTTTTAAAAAAGAGTGTTGAAAAGTTTTGTTTGCTGTTTTGGCATATTTTGAAAGTTATCAGCGACAAAAGTGACTCCCACCCCATTTGGTTTAGCAAAAAAAAAAAAAAAAAAAAAAAAAGGTTTTCTTACTAGAAGGAGTTTCCCAAAAATTTACTTTAAGAAAATTGAAAACGAGTTTTAAGGATATGAAAATGAAAAATAGGAAATTCAAATAACGTATTTTTTTTAATTATGGGAGGAATTTAAAAGCTAAAACTTAGAATAAATTTAGAACCAATTAATTGAAGCAGGTTAATCAACTCGTTTTCAAATATGTAACTTCCGAAAGGTAAGACTTATTTCAATTAAATTTCAGACAGCTACTTAGGACCTGCCAATGTTTATTTTACAAAGCACTTGACTTGTTGTTTTGCATAGGGTTGTCTTAGAAGTTAACCTATTGTCTGCTTTTTAGTTTCTTTAGAATACCCAACAGGGGCATCTGTGCACACTTAAGGTCTCCCTAAGATACATCTTGTGGTGGTCATGTCACTGAATGCAACGTATAGAAATGACGATTGTTTTGCTCGCATAAAGCCTTTAAAATCCCCTTTTAATACACTTGGATGTAGTAAACTATGTAGTGTCATTCCTGATGGTCTTCCCACGATACACTTGGAGGTGATTTAACGGTTGAACTCAATTGCTTTAGTTATCTGAATTTATCTAACGAGATTTTTTATGTTCTATTGAAACCTAAAAAACTGTCAGTAAGTTATTATACCATCCACCACCACATGTGGTGAATTGATTTTGTCATTCCATTGGTAACGTTATATACTCCTTCATAATTTAAAGTCTGAGGTGATTATGCTATGTACATTTTTCCAACCATCCTCCGCCCATGTGTCTGTATTACTGTCTGTGTTTTGCCTGCGTATATTCACATAAATTCTCTGATTTTTAAAATATTATTTGTCATTACAAATTATTATTGTTCAGAGATTTTGCTATTTAGACAAGTAAACCTTATTAGCTGGGTTGTTTTTTTCTGCAATCCGACTACTTCCGGCTGACAAATATAATATTCTTCTCAGATTTTATTGATTTTGAGAAAAAAATAATAACAAATGAAAAAAAATATTTATTTTAATAATTTTGATAACAATTTTCCCCACAAAAAAAATCATTTGAATATGAAAAAAGTTTATTTTGAGATTTCATTTTCCAGATAAATTGCCATTATTTTTTAATGTCACTCTCTCTACCTTTCTCACACTTTTCCTGCCACATGTATGAAATGTATTAAACTTAGTAGCAATTTTAATTTGTGGGTTTAACTTAATATGAAAACCATATAAAAGACACAAAAACAAATAAAGGAAGTGTGCTATATTCGGCTATACCGAATCATCAATACCCTTTACCACAAAAATTATACACACTCACACATACCCTTACAAACATATACTATATTATAAGTTTTTCTTAAATGTAACACTGGAACCTTTAATGAGACATAAAATAAGTTATATTTTTGTCTATAACTTTTTTCTACATAACCGATTTTGATAATTTTGCGATGATAACAAAGTATTTCATTCTTATTTGTCGATTTCTAATTGAAAATTTTACGAAAGTTTTTTGCTTGAACTTAATGCTTCAAATATCGGTCTATATCTTTTGATATATTGAATCGATTTTGCTGGTTTTTAATAGGAAACTTTTCAGCGCTGTAGCAAATATTCAAACCAAATTTCATTAAGTTCTGTCAATTGTCAGACTGATATACAGACGGATAGACAGATGTACATAGTTAAATCTACTTATTTGATTCGATGCAAGAATATATATAAATTATGGGGTCTCAAATGACTCCACTTAGCGTAACACATGGAATGACAACCTTTACATACTCTCTTCACCACTTGTGGTGGTGAAGGTTATAAAAATTTATTTTTTAGTTATTTGAAACTGAAAATAATCAAAATGTATTTTCATTTAGGAAATAAGAAAATGTCGGTACTTAAAATAGGTAAACCAAAGGCATTATTATGGTAATATTTTGTTTTTGGACTACTTTTACTTCAAAACAAAAAAAAATGTTTTTATTTTCATTTGCAACTTCAACGTCTTTCAATTTAAACTTTTGTTGTTGTATGCATTTGGGTAAACATTTTTCCAATTTACTCAATAACACAGCCTGGGTGTGTTGCTGAGATTATTTCAACTTTTGTAGATGAGAAGAAGAAGAAAAAATCGGAAAATTTTCAAAAAACAAATTCGAAAAAAAGAAACGTAAGTTAAATCCTAAAGAAAAACTAAAGCAATTTTCTGTATGAATACGAGTCTAAAGTAGTTTACAACAAAACATGTTTGTTAACAATCTTGCAAAACAGGACAAGTACAAAGTGTTTTTTATCATTGTTGTTGTTGCTGTTGTTGTTGAATAACTTTAGGGATTACAACAACTTAAACAAGCGATAATATTCAGACTCACAAGTTAAATCTGGCCAAGCTATAAACAGACTTATTCTACTTTAGAGACTACAAATGGAATTGGTTGAATGTATAGGTTTGTTGAATGGATAGATGGTTGGATGTCGATAGGTATGAATGTTGGTATGAATCAATAGCTGAGATGAATGAAGTTTTGTTTAAAACATTTGGTCATCAATTGAATTGATTTAAGCCAACGTACAGATTTTATATAAGATGGAAAGCAAAATGATTGTATCTCTTAATTTTTGTGTTTTAGAGTATAAATGGAAAATGCATAAAATTTTCCCCACAATAAGAATTAACTGTTGTTTAAATGAAAATAGGTGAAAAAGGAAAAGTAGAAAGATTTTGCTGAAATTAAGCTTCATTATATAAACATAATTAAACCTGGCAGGATATAACATATACATTTAAGGTTTTAATATCTTGCACCTAAACTAAAGGCCAGTCGAGAACTTAAGCTACCGCCAAGAAGAAAGACTTAACCAAAGATAGGAGCAGATTATGAACTCTAAACAAGTAAAAGATTAACTCTTAATCTAAATTCGGACGGGAGTGTGAACTGTAGCCCAGGCAATGGCCTACTTTATATTACAGATGAAAATTTAAGCTGGTCTTTACTCCAGAAGATTGCCCATTGCATAGAATAGACGATTTGAAGATATCGTTAACAACAAAGTCTTAACAATATCTCGGAGGGGAATTTGAACTACAGCTCAGACCTAATCTGCTCTATAGAACGGGATATAATTTCAGGAAGGTTTTAACTGAAAATAAAGTCCGGAGGAGAGTTTCAGCTGTCGTCAAGTATAAATCCAAAATCATAGTTTGACTAAACTCGGAACTATAGGCCAGATAATAACCCACACCGTAGTTAAGATGATCATTTTATCTGTCCTCAAATCTAGTGGTTCATTTCTTAAAAACTAACATCCCAGGAACGTTTGGAATTAAATATAATTTTCCTCAATTCCTAAGTTTCTCAAACATTTTTTATTGCCTCTGTTTTATGTTTTTCTCAAAAACAAATAGACACATTAATTATTACAATCTTTACGAATTTCTCTTTTTAATTTTATTCCAGACATAAAATCCTTAAGGACTTTAGAGTGTTAAAAAACCCAAGGAAAAAATAAATTAAAGAAAAGAAATCTGTTTGCTGAATAAAGGAACCTAACTATTGGTAATTTTCTCTATGGAAAGATTTAAATTGATTGCATATCCATGTCTATTTTTTAAATCTTTTACCCAGCTCATCTCATCTTTTTCATTTTCGATTTTCTTCTTTTCTAGTATTTGTCCTTTCATTTCTTCTACGACAAGCAAAATGTTTATTTTTGTTTTCTTTTGTCATTTCATTTTCTATTTTTTTTTGCTTCTCATTTTCTCCAAATTGTTGTAAAGCATATAATGCATTTAATCGTAGAAAATTTTCAAGTTCGACAAACAATTTCAATGTCGTTGTTATTTTGCATTTAAAAGAAATTCCCTCCAACCCCTTCCCAAGCTTCGCAGCAAAACAGTTTAACCTCTAACAACAGCAATGAACATACAGGAAATTCATTATTTGCCTTCTCTTCTTTTTTCACAATTTTTGCTTCTTTTGTTTTTTTTTCATTTTGGGTGCAAAAATAAGTAAGCAATGAATGAATGAATGAATGAAAATGGTTAAAAAGCAAAGAAAGAAAAAGTATGTGAAGAGACGTTGTGAGAAAATAAAATGGCAACGCTTTTTGGTATCATCATCAAACTATAACAGGAAAACGGAAGTACATTCACTTGCACACTAGAAAAATACTCATACTTAGTCTTAGTGGCATTAGGAAAAAAGTGAAGCCAAACGCATCAATTGACACACAATCACCCAAACTGTCTTTTAAGTCAACAATATCAGGATATTTAAAAGTTTAAGCTGGTACACAATTTGCTGTGGAATGAAGGGGAGAGAAAGTGTCTGTATGGTGTTTTCTTTTTTATCTTTTCGATGTCTGCAAGGTAACCAAGTAAACAGTATTTTAGAGTATAGAGCCTTCTCTATGGAACACCTAATGCTCTTCTTCATAGCATCTGCTCTATACATAGAGAAGAATGTATTCTAATTTAAGAAGCGGGTATAGAATAATTAATCTGTTCAATAGATAAGATAATTGTCCAGCATATTACTCCCCAATGCCTACATTACTTTTCCAATTTACAACATCACATTAATATGTTTGCTTGGCAATCACTCATTGTGTTTTAAAGTATTATAGGAAAAATAGAAGAAGACTAGTATTTGAGTATATTGTCTAGATTGTTTGCATTAATTTTATGTATGTTGGATAGATGAATGGATAAATGAGTGGAAAGCAACGGTATACAATACAACATTTTAACGTATTCCAAACAACTTTTTTTCTTCAATTTCATTATTTTCTAACTTCTTTTGTAGTTGTTTGTTGTTGCTGTAATGAGCACGTAAATGGATTAATGTTGTTTGTGACGCGGCTTAATCCATGAGGGGATTATAAGAGCCAGACATAGAGAAAATTAAGTTTTTCCAAAAAAATGTCAAAAAGGTATTAAAATTACTAAGAAACAGTTAAGAATAACGGAAAGTTCATTGTTTGCTGAATAAAATTTAATTGAGGAAAAATATTATTAAACTTACCTTTGCGGCAGCGGCTTCGTACGTTTCAGCATTATAGCCTCCTTCTGCTGCTACACCAGCACCACCTTTACCTCCTAATCCTCCAGCCTTAGCACCTAATCCTCCACCAAAACCTCCTTTAAGTCCACCTAAACCATGGTAATTTGGTGACAAACCATATGCACCATATTTACCACCTAATCCTCCACCACCGCCTCCAGCTGCTCCCTTGGCAACTGCTCCACCTTCACCACCGCCTCCTCCACCACCACCTGCAACAGCTTTAAGTTCTTCACCAGCTTCTATGACCGGTATATATTGCTTGGATTTGGCCATACCTATAAATTTGCCCACAATGGGTTGATAGAAACCTCCACCTAATCCACCGCCACCACCTTTGGCACCTTCTCCTGCAGCTGCACCTCCTTCATCAGGATGAAAGAGAACAGGGGCTTTGTTATCTTGTGGTCTAGCTTCTGCTCCTTCTCCTCCACCGCCATAACCACCTGCAGCTCCTTTACCACCACCATAACCTAAAAGTCCTTTACCACCGGCTTCGCCACCACCTCCACCGCCATGCTGACGCTGCAAATGTAAACGGTTTTGCATTTCTTTGGCTAATAAATATGTTAGACCATGAATTTGGTCTTCGGGGGATTTGCCTACCAGTGAGGAAAGTTGCTGAAACTCTGGTAAGTTTTTGTAGTTTCCTTTAAATGATTCGGCAGGAGCATGATATTCAATTTTGATCACAGAACCAGCTGGTGCACCTCCAAAGCCTTCTCCTCCTTTACCACCACCGCCATAAGCAATTTCTCCTCCTCCATAACCACCCGCTCCTTTACCACCACCTCCATAAGCAATTTCTCCTCCTCCATAACCACCCGCTCCTTTACCACCTCCGCCATAAACATTTTCTCCTCCTCCATAACCACCTTTACCACCACCTCCATAAGCAATTTCTCCTCCTCCATAACCACCAGCTCCTTTACCACCTCCGCCTAAAGCTATTTCTCCACCTCCATAACCACCTGCTCCTTTACCACCACCGCCGAAAGCTGCTTCTCCACCTCCATATCCGCCTGCTCCTTTTCCACCACCACCGAAAACTACTTCTCCACCACCATAACCACCAGCTCCTTTACCACCTCCACCTAACGCTATTTCTCCACCTCCATAACCACCTGCTCCTTTTCCACCTCCACCTAACGCTATTTCTCCACCTCCATAACCACCTGCTCCTTTACCACCTCCGCCGTAAGCTACTTCTCCACCTCCATAACCTCCGCCTGCTCCTTTTCCACCGCCGCCACCACCACCACCGAAACCAAGTTTTCCTCCTCCATAACCTCCACCTGCTCCTTTAGCACCACCGCCATAAGCAATTTCACCACCTCCATACCCACCACCAGCTCCTTTAGCACCACCACCATAGGCTATTTCTCCTCCTCCATAGCCGCCACCACCTGCTCCCTTGCCTGCACCAAAGACTCCTTCACCTCCAACTTCTAATTTCAAACCAAAACCTCCTTCAGCACCACCATAACCACCACCTCCTTTGCCTCCTCCAAAACCACCTTTTCCTCCTGCGTATCCTCCTGCTCCACCTCCACCTCCACCACCACCCTTACCGGCTGCCAGTTCATAAGCAGCAGCAACGGCTTTTTGGCCTTCTTCGGCTATAGCTTTTGCCTTGTCTTTGGCTTCGAGCTGCGCTTTAGCAATAAGAGATTCTGGTGAATAAAGCTTCAATTGGAACTCTTGTGTAGGAGTTTTAGCATATTGTTCCACTGTGGGCACAACACTATATTTAGTTTCGCCCTTAAATTGTGGAGCTGGTATAGCTTTAATAACTTCATTTCCCCCATTTTTTGCTCCTCCAGCTTCTGCAAAACCACCACCATAGCCGCCAGCCTTCTGTAAACCTGCACCGCCACCATCAGCTACTACTATAGGATGTACAATTGCAGCTTCAACTGGAGCAACATAGGCACCCACCCCACCTCCATGACCTCCGCCAGGATTTTCTACAGCGTAACTTGCATGAGCTCCTAAACCAGCACCGTAGCCGCCACCACCACCATGACCTCCAGCAGCGGCATAACCGGCACCATGAACAGCAGCTGCTCCAATACCTGCTTCATAACCTGCATCATTACCACCAGCATTTTCACCACCACCAGCCTCTTCTTCACCACCATAAGCAGCAGCTTCTCCTCCACCTTCTCCGCCAGCAGCATAACCTCCTCCTCCTCCACCGTGACCTCCTTCAGGTCCAAGTGCTGCTACATATTTAACACCTGCTCCACCTGCTTGATAACCACCACCCCCACCATGACCCCCTGCAGCGGCATAGCCACCACCACCACCTTCTGCACCAGCATAACCTCCTCCTTCTCCATGACCACCACCTCCAACAGCAGCATATGCAGCTCCACCACCATGACCTCCTCCACCTCCATAGCCTCCCTCATTACCTTCTCCACCACCGTAACCTCCTACAGCTACATATTTAACCGGTACAGCTACAGCAGCTCCTCCTACATGACCACCACCTCCAATGTGGCCTCCAGCGTAGCCGCCACCATGTCCACCACCATAACCTGCACCTCCTCCTCCACCACCTCCATGACCAATAGCTCCTAAAACTACTGGCTGATATACAAATTTAACTGGAACTGCATGAGCATATTTGGCATAACCTGCACCTCCTCCACCACCTCCATGTCCATAATAAGCACCACCACCACCAGCTTTAAAGTTGTTATAGTCCATTTGTTGGGCAGGTATATATTTTAAATAAGCTTTGCCACCACCTCCACCTCCTCCACCACCACCCCCTTTAATTAAATGTGATATAATATTCTGTACATCTTGTGGTATTGGGGCAATTGATTTCTTAACTTTTATAGGAGCTTCCTGAAATGCAAAATATCTCTTACTAGCTTGTAGGTTTTGATCATCTTTTTCTGCTACAGATGTTACAGAACTCTCATCTTTTGCTGGACTCTCTAATTTCAAATCTTTGGACTCTCTACTTTGTTTAGTTTGCATTAAATTCTTCAATGAAGGATCAGGATCCTTAGCATCGGCTATTTCAAATTTAATCATATCAGGCACACTGGCAGCACGTCTTACTCTTTTAGGTTTCCATTGTTTGGTAAATTTCGAGCGTTTTAAAACAGGTTTCTTAATTGTTGTATTAGATGTATCTGTATCGACCACTTCCACTTTTCCCTCATGTATCACTGAACTGGGTTGAGACAAAGGCAATTCTTTAGCCATTCTCTCAATTTCCAAGGCGCGCATACGTTTTATTAACATTTTTGTTTGAGTATCAGGTTCTCGAGCATCTGTTACCTCAAAGGGTATATATTTCACTTTAAAGAGAACTGGTCTTTGATGCTGCTGTTGTGATTGCTGCTGTTGCTGCATTGAACGTTTGGATCGAGACAAACGTTGACCAAAATGTTTTGAGTTCTTATTGTTGTTAGGAGCTCTTTTTACTATAGGCTTATTACTGGAAGGCGGCACAGTTTCCATATATTTTTCATTTTGCTGTAACTCTCTAGTTTTATATTGACGTATCAAGTCCTTAACCTCTTCGCTGGGTTCTACAGCATCTGACATTTCAAATTTTAACAGAGCAGGTTGTGGTTTTCATTAGATGTCGAT
Organism: Cochliomyia hominivorax; assembly: GCA_004302925.2. Taxonomy (NCBI): domain Eukaryota; kingdom Metazoa; phylum Arthropoda; class Insecta; order Diptera; family Calliphoridae; genus Cochliomyia; species Cochliomyia hominivorax. The sequence goes on along the minus strand of PYHX02000494.1, from coordinate 3,711,574 downwards.
CTTTTTGCTCTATGTTCTTCTTGTTCATTGTATTGATTAAAGGCTTCTATGTATGAATCCTGTAAAGGATTTTCCAAATGTCTTAAACTTCTTTGATTGCGATGATCAAAATAACGTTGCATATCCTGGAGGGGAATTAAAAGTCAATTTAATTCATTCTAAAACTAAATGACAAATTTACCTCATAACTAGAAAATGTTTCCAGGGAAGGTGGGTTTTCAAATGTTGCTATCAATTCCTGGCCAGTTGCTTTATTTGCAGCCAACTAAAATTACAAAAAAAAATATAACAAACAATAAATTATTTAATTGCTTCAGTAAACTTTCACTTTCGGATAATTCAAGTTTAAACGTTATAAAATTAGATTCTCATTAGTTCAATAGTAAGTCAAAATACACGTTTAAATTATTACGTACGCATGCGCGTATTATAAAACAAGTTTTGATTTTGAAGTAAATTTATTGGTGGATTGGCAGATTGTTGTCATTAACATGTTTGTCATGTGTTGTTTGAGTCTGGGTTCGTGTTAATAAGATTTTGTAAAGGAAATATGAAGATTCGTTTTCTTTTAGATGTAATAAAAAGGAATTGTGTTTGGATCATTTCCTTGATGAAAGTTTTTAATGTTCAAATTATATAATTCTTTTTTCTCACGATTAGAGTCGTCAGTTGATAATTTATTATGATAATTCAGCTAACTGAAATTGTCATTCAGCTATCTTTTTAATGATGTATGTAGTGGAAGTTGCAGCCAGGTGCTTCTTTAAAATTCAACTAAATTGTGCGGCAAGAAAGAGCAGCTACATAAATTTTTGTAATAAGGGGGTCTGAATATTTTCAATTTATAATTATGAAGCTTTTAAACAAAAAAATTAAATTTAGTTAATATTGAAATTCAGCAAGTTAATTTTAACGCTCTTAATTTAATTCAGCTACTTTAAGGTCAATGTTTACATTAAAAATTCCAAATCAGCTACTTTAAATTCAATTTAGGATCTGAAAATTGCAATTCAGCTATTCTTATTCAAATTAACTCATTTAAATTGCAATTCAGCTACTCAAAAATCAGTTAACAAAATTAAAAAAGAAATTCAGTCACTTTTTATACTACTAACTTACGTGGAAATATAATTCAGCTATTTATAATTAATGTACCAAATATTTTATTTTAGTAACTTTCGCTTAACTTACTCAATTAACTAAAAAAATTAATTCAGCTATTTTTACTTCAACGAATAGGCAATTTAGCTACTTTAATGAACATATATGAAATTGCAATTTAACTGCAATTAATTTAATCAAACCACTAATAAATAACCTAAAATTCGATGGCAGCACTTAAAACAACAATTCATTAATGCAATAAAGTATTTAAGACATTAATTCAGCTATTTGAAATCATAATTTCAATTGAACTTTTTTAAACAAATTCTACTATTATAAGACGATAATGTCATTACAATAAAACTTATCAAATAAAATTCAGCTATATAAATCAGTAATTCAGCTAAAATCTTTTCATACTTATTGACAGTGAACTGTAATAAAAGACAAATCGTGTTTATTTTGAAATTTTAACATAAACAGATTTAACTTGCTGAAAGTATATATATTATATACAAATTTCAGAATGCCCTAAAATAAATTCAGCCACTTGGAATGAAATTCAGCTACAGAAATCTTTATTCAGCTAACAATTATTTTGGAATAGTTAGTAAAATGTAATGTTTTCTTTATAATTTGACTTAATCTTGTAGTGAATTATTCAGCTACCTGAATATGAATTTCAGCAAGTATTTTTTTGTAATAATTGAGGAGGAAAGTATTGAAAAGATTTTTTAAATAGTTAAGCTAAATTATATATACAAAAAATATATATTTTTTTAATTTCAATTAAATTAAACTATAAATTTGCTCTCAATTATTCATTTGTATTAATCACTTTTTATTGTGCAAAATTTTAATCAATTAAAACGTGTTTTACCCCAAAATCGTCTTTTTTCAGAAATTAAATGTTTTCAACACCTTCTCTTCCATCATTTTTCAAATAATTTTCTTTTAATAATGATAAAAAACAACAACAACAACAATTTTTCCCATTTTAATTTTCATTTTAAAACAATTAATATTTTTGTCTCTTTATCTATCTCTCTCTTTATCTTCTCCTCCACTCTCTCTTTCCTCATTTATTTAATTTATAATCAATTATAACGTATGCATGTGTATGTGTGTGGGTGCCTGAAAGTGTGTGCGTGTTTTTTTTTTGTATGAGTTGTGTGAAATTCCCGAATAAAATCCTATGCGATTCATTTGTATCTTAGTTTTCTGTTTTTATTGTTGTTTAAAACTCATTTTGACATTTTAATTAAAAACCATACTATTGACACTAGAAGCTTTCGTTCATTTGCTCGCTCTTTCGTTAGTTGTTTTCACACACACACACACACATACATACATTTACATTTATAATATTTTTTCACATTTGCTTGTATCTTTTCTCTTGTTATATCCTCCACCACTGCAAGTGGTGAAGAGGGTATATTAACTTTGTTATTCCTTGTGTAATGCGTAAAAGGAACTATTTCATATCCCATGATTTATATATATCTGAGCCGATTTAGCTATGCCCGTCTGTCTATTGTTGACACGTTCACATCCACAATTATTGAAGGAGCTCAATGAAATGTAGTCTGAGTATTTGCTATATGCTTGAGAAGCGATATTTGAGCGATATTTACTTCAAACGTATTTGTGGTGGAGGGTAATGAAGATTCGACCTAGCCGAAAATAGTATTCTTACTTGTTTTTATCTTTGTTTTTGTTATATTTTTTCCTGTTTTGTTGTTTTCTCTCTTGTGTTGAATATTGTTTTCAAACATTTTTATTTTGGTATAAATTTGTCGTTTGAATGTATGTTTGTGTATGTGTGAGTGTGTCGGAGTATATAATGTTCTGAAATGGATTTAAAAAAAAATTATATATATTTATAGTGAAGAGAAGTGAGACCTTTTAGTTAAATTGAATTTGGTGTCATTAACTTGATTCACTTAAAATCGTTTTGCCGTTGGTTTAACAAAAGTACATAAACTCAAATTTATCGTTATTTTAAAATTGTTTTTTTATTTTTTTATTTTCTCTCTATTTCATTGTTGTTGTTGTTGTTGGTGACAGACGAAAACTCAGAATTTAACTTCTTTGCTCTATATAGAGTACTTGAGTGTAGGAAATCTAAGAAAAATGGAGAAGAGCGGAGATTCCACTGAAGTTATCTAAAGTTGTTATTATTGTATTGTTGTTATTGTCATTTTTATTTTTCTCTTTATACATTTAACTGTCATTAAATGTTGAGTGTGAGAAAAAAGGTGATAAAATTTCCCAATAAACGCTAAAACGCACATTGACTTTAATGCCTCTAGTTCCGGGGATTAGCAAATGAATTGTCACTTTACTAATGAAAAGAAACTTAATAGTTAATTTCTAAATTGTGGGTGAAAAAATACATCAATAAATTATTCGGGCTTTAAAGGTCTCATTAAAAAAACGATTTTTGTTTATAGTTAAAACCACTCTAAAACCAGCAAAACTGCAGGGTTTTATAAATGTATTTTTTTCTTAAAACTTTCATCAATTTTATCAATATTTCTATCCAACTTTTTTTTCAAGAAGTCATAAAAAGACTTATTTCTCCTTTATCGCATATGTTTAGTTTATTATAAAGTTTAAGAGGTATTTGAAAAAAAAAACTAGAATTTAATTTAAGATTAAAATTATATATTAGAAAATTAATTTAACTGTTAAAAATTTGTTTAAATAAAAATTTTAATAAAAAAACTTGATTATAAAGTCAAGTTCATTTTAAATATTTAAATTAAAAATTTTCCACGATATAAAAAAATATTTTTTGATTCGTGTAAATAGTTTAAAAATATATACGAGATTCGTATCTGTAATTTAATACCCAAATCGTATTTATTAAAGCAAATTCTCTAAAATTAAAGAAAACATGGTCCGATATGGAAAAACTGAAAACATCGGTTTATTATATAGGTTCTCATATACATTGATTTTTCTATATGTAGGAATTTTTTGGTTAAAAAATCCATATGAAATACAAAACTATATAGTTTGATGCCAGAGTATGGAAAAGCTCGAAGCAAAATCTTTATTTTCCGATGATCTTAATTTTTAAACTTTATTTGCGATATTTAAAAATAAAACACTTTTTGACTGCTAAATATGACTTCAAAACAATTTGAGCAAATTTATTCTTAAACTCTTTTTTTCGATTTCGCTCTTAGATTTTTTTCAACCATTGAAAATTAATTTTTTATATTTCAATTAATTTATCTTTAATTTTATAAATAAAGATTTTGTGAAAATCCGAAATTTTTGTTAAAATTTTAATTTGTAGTGAAAATTAAAATTTTGAATTGCAATTTAATTTTTTTTGTGAAAGTTGAATTTTTAGTAAAAACTTGCATAATTAGGCAAATTTTGAAGTTTCAGTGAAATTTTAAATTTTTAGAGAAAATTGAAATTGAATTTGGTCTGTCTGTAGTATTTTAAAGGTTATAGAGGGATATCCGGGATACTTTTCTTAATCAATAAACTTAAATAAGAATTTCATGAAACTTTACAAAAATATCACAATTTTTTTATAAAAAAAATACAAATTTCTTGCGAATGTAAGTTTTCTAAAATTCACCATTTAAAGGATATGAAATTTCCTTTTACTCTTAGTTTTTATTATTCCAAATATTCGAAATAAATTGTTCCTATAAATATTTATAAATTTCTTCAGTTTAAATTTTCAGTTTTACACTTTTGTATCATAATTTTTTCTTTTGAAATTTTCATTAAAATTATTAATTTAAAAACAGAGAAATTTCCAAGAATATTTTATTCACAGCACAAGTGATGAAGAGGGTATATTGATTTAGTCATTACGTATGTAACGCTAAATGAGAATCATCTCAGACCCCATAATATAAACATATTTTTGCATCAAATCTAGATCTGAGTTGATTTAACTATGTCCGTCTGCTTGTTCTTCTACTCATCTATCTATCTGTCTCTCGATCCGTTAGAGGTCATAGAGTGAGATTTAGGCAGAGTATTTGTTTGGGCTTTTTATTTAAAACTGTTAAAATCAATCTATATTAAAAGATATATACCGATATCTGAGGCAACCTCTAAGTTCAAGCAAAAAACTTTCGCAAAATCGTCACTTATATTTCGAAAAATTAAAATGAAATTTATCAATGTGTACTTCACTACCGTTCTACTGAACCGATTTTAATAGGTTCGGTAGAAGTTATAGCCAAAATCATAACTAATTTTTAGACTCATTGAGTGTTCCGTGTTATATTTAAGAAAAACTTGTATGTATTGTATACGTCTGTGAGTGTATGTGTGAGTGCGTATGATCAAGAGGGTATTGAAGTTTCGGCATTAGCCGAATGTAGAATTTTTACTTGTTAAAAAATACAGACTTAAACACATACATACAGACACATTTTACTACAAGTAGCATTTTCATCATAAATATTTCTATTGTTATGAAAACAAAGTTAAACAAAAATGTAAATGTAAAATGGAAACCTTGTTGTTTGATTAATTTCAATATTGATTTGAAAATTAGAAATGTAGAATAAACTATATAGAAGAAGAAGAAAATAAACTAACAAAAACAAAAAAAAACATTACAATTTTTATACATACAAATAAACAACAACAAAACAAAACATCAAAAAATATATAAAAGAAAACCCAACAAATGTAAAAGTATATTTTACAGTTGTATTGTTAGGAAAAGCAGGAAAATTGGAAAATTAAAATAAAAAACAAGTAAGAATGTTATATTCGGTTATACCGAATCTTTAATATCCTCCACCACAAATGTATTAATTTTTATACATATACACTAACACATTTACTCACAAACATATAAACTAAATAAAGGTATTTCTTTTATATGACACAGGGACACTTAATGAGTCATAAAATTTGTTATATTTTTGTCTATATTTTTTTTCTATTGAACCGACTTCGAATATTTTGAAATTGTAATGAAGTGGAATTACCTCAATATTAGGGCAAAATTCATTCTAAATTCATTCTCCTCAGATATCGGGCTTTGTCTTTTAGAATACTAAACCGATTTTACTGGTTTTTTAGTAAAAATATTTTTGAAGACTATAAATATTCAGGCCAAATGTCATTAATCTCTGTCAATTATTGTGGATATAAGCGAGCCAACAATAGACAGACCGACAGACAGATAGAAAGTACATAGCTTAACCGACTCAGTTTATGATTTGATGCAAAAATATATACACATTATGGGGTCTGCGTTACACACAGAATAAAAAAGTTAATATACCTTCTTCACCACTTGTAGTGGTGGAGGGTATAATAGAAAAATAGAGAGAAAAATTAAAAAAATAGAAGTAGAAAATTGTGTTTATGATAAAAGAGAATAAAAACAAGAATAACAACATAAAATCATTTAAAACTGCAATTTATAGTCCTTAGAAAAATATATATATGTTTGTACGTATATGTATGCACAAATACAAATACACAACTATAGCGTTAACAAATAAACAATTACAGAAAATAAAGAATATATGAGCATAGAGAAAAATATAAATAAAAACAAATAAATTTTAGCAAAAAAAAAAAAAAAAAGATATATGAAAAATAGAGTAAGGAGTGAGAGAGACAAAATATGTAAGATTTAGAAATTTCAAAAATTTGTGCTAAAAATGACGGGCTAGAAAGTTCTTATGCCATAATGCAAAGTGGAGTATTTTCTTAATATTCTACATATCGAAAGCAGCGAAGATTAGCTTTGCCACTCTGGAAGTTTATTCCCCACAGCTGGTTACACACCCACTTTTAAGTATACCGATTGGCCAGCTGTTCATGTAAACGTATTGGACGATCTACAAGTTGCAATTGTAGAGATGTATCGGTTACATCAAATTAGTGTTGTTATTTTAAGCGAATGAGGACGTCAATTACTATTGGTCATATTCGATCTAACATTTCAGATGACCTCTGAACTCTCAGTTATAAATATGTTTAATTTAAATTGGAGACAACCTTGTGTTGGTCCATATTCTCATGTCAAATTTTAATCGGTTCACATTCGACCGTAGCTCCCATATTGACCCACTTTCGAAAAACATTTTATAAGTGCATAAATCTCCATAAAATGTTAGTATTGTAATATCTCGTGTGATTTAGTTTTGCACGAACAAAAAGTACCGAATAAAATTTTGGTCCACTATTTCATATATACCTCCTTTAACTTTCACTCACGAAAATGATCTCACAATTGTGGAATTGCAAAAGAAACATACCCTGTTTTGAAGCCTCTTAATTCTGGCTATGAACCATCTTTGAATCCAAATTTTAAATTCTATACTCCTTTATTATAGGTATGCAAAATTTCGTAACTTTCCAGCTAGATGGTCAAAAGTCTCTGGGTTATATTTAAAAAATCGATTACATGACGAATAGCAAAGGCGGGTCGAAAAAAATTAAGCGAAAAAAAACATTCAAAAAAATTCTACATCTTAACATCAACTCAATTTATTTGAAGTAAATTTCACATAAATAATACTGAAATATATTGGAATTATTAAGCACAAGCAGAAGCTCTTAGAGGACTTAGCTGGGTGGACCTCCAAATTTGGATACCACAGTTAAAAAGATAAATTTAAAATTTATTTAGATCTAAAAAATAAATTAAAAAAAATTTAATGGGTGTTTGTTTGACCCAATAAGTTTGCTAAACTTTTGTCCAATTTCTGTATTAAATTCCATGTGGATCTAATAAAAACTTATATAATTCTGAAAAGTAAAATCTCCTGATAAATAACTCGTCTTTTTCGAATTATAATTTTGTTTATTGTGAAATAAAAATTTTGAAACTGTTTATAATTTCGTTGTTAAAATTTTTTCTATCTCATTCCTTTGGAATCCTGTTATATGTAATAAAATTTAAAAAATATTTAATTTCGCACCAACAAAGGCTGTGAACTTTGAAATTGTTATGGACCAGAATAAAATTAAAAAATAATTGCATTCTTTTAGGCTGCTGGCTAATTTTTAGATAACATAAAAATGCCAATGAATAACAATTGTTTGTATGTGTGTGTTAGAAATAAAAATACAAAAAAAAACAATATCATCATCGACATTTTTTAACAAAAATAACAAATTTCCTAAAAACACACAAGGAAAAATATACACTTTTTTAAACTCTCTCTTTGTGTCTCTCAGTTCTCTGTATTTTAGTTTTTTGTTGCATTTGCTGCTTAAATGACCACCATTGTTGTTATTAATTTGCTGTAATTGTTTCTTTTTCTGTTGCAACTATTTTGTTGTTATATTATTGTTATTGTTGTTTCTGTTATTTTATAAGCAAAACTAATTGTAAATGAATGTTATTTTTTTATTTACGTTTTTCTTCCTTTTTATTCTCTTTGCTATACACAGCTACTTCTATGTGTAGGTGCTTTGTGTTTATATTTAAACGTATTTTGGTGTGTGTGAGTGTTGTTACTTTTTTTAAGAGAAAAACATTTAACTTGTTTTTTGTTATTTTATAAAGTTAAAAAGGAAACGGAAACTAGGCCACAAAACTTTTCTAATTGTTTGGCTGCACGCAATGGTAAATTGTAGTTTTTTCATTATTATTTCTAAAAAAAAAAAAAAAATTAAAAGTGCAAAATGAAAAAAAAAAACATATATATACAAAGAAAAAAAGCAAAACAATTTTCCTTGCGTCACATTCTTCGAATGGCATTGCAAAGATTTTTTTGGAATTTTTGAAAGTTTTTGCTTTTTTATTTTGCTCATTTGCAATAAAAAAGGATATTTAAAGTTTTAAAGGGAACAGTTATAAAATGTTTTTTTAATAGTTTTCAAAACCTAATAAACGTAAATTAAATATATAATTGAAATATAAAATATTACATAATGAAAGAAATTTTTAATGATTCAGCAAAGATTATCGATTTATTGGATTTTTCAAGAAATTAAAATTGTAAAAATTTTAGAAAATTTTCGATAAAAAAGTCATTAGAAAATTTAAGTTTTCACTAAAAATTCTAAATTTTTACTGAAAATTTCGCTATAATATTAAAAAAGCTCTAAATTTTAAAATTTCTCTAAAATTTTAAAATTTTACTAAAATATTAAAATTTGACTTAAAGTTCAAAATTTCACTCAAATTTCAATATTTTATTCAAATTTCAAATTTTCTTTAATTTTTTTTTACTAAAATTAAAAATTTTCTAAAAAAATCAAAATTTACGTAAAATTTTAAATTTTTCTGAAATTTCTATATTTTCTAAAAAATTCAAAATTTCACTCAAATTTCAAAATTTTATTCAAATTTCAAATTAAAATTTTGTTTACAATTTTTTACTAAAATTAAAATTTTCTAAAAAAATCAAAATTTACATAAAATTTTAAAATTTTTCTATAAATTCAAATTTTTCTAAAAAATTTCAAATTTTTCTAAAAAAAAATTATTATTTTTTTATTCAAAATTTCACTAAAGGTTCAATAAAACTTAAAATTTTTTGAAATATTTAATTTTAATTAAAAATTAAAAGTTAACATTTTTTTGAAAAAAGATTTTTTACTAAAATTTAAAAATTTTCAAAAAAAAAAAAAAAAAAAATTAACATAAAATTTATATTTGTCTATAAATTCAAAATTTTCTATAATATTGCAAATTTTTGTAAAATTTTCTATAATAATTTATTATTTTTTGTTCAAAATTTCACTAAAGATTGAATTGTATTTTATTTTAATGTTTAATTTTAATTACAAATGCTTTTTTCTAAAAATTAACTTTTTTAATAAAAGCAAAAATGTTTTCTAAAAAATTCAATTAATAAATTACATTTTCACTTTAAATTAAATTTTTCATTATAAATGCAATTTTTTATTAAATATAAAAAATTCCTTACATTTTCCGATTTTCATAAAAAAAGTTGTTAAAAAAACAAAAACTTAAAAATTTCACTAAAATTTTGAAAAATAATATTTAAAATTTTTTTAAATAAACTTTTTCCAAAAATTTGCATTTTCACTAAAGGTTTTAAAATAAAAAAATTATTCAAATTTTCTTAAAAAAATTAAGTTTTCCAAAAAGTTGAAATTTTCACTTAAGTATAATTTTCATCAAAAATTAAAATTTTCACTAAAAATCTCAAATTTTCATTAAATTAATTTATTCCAAAAAAATTAATTATTTCTTAAATTTATACTAAGAAATCTATTTTTCATTAAAATAATTTTTTTTTTACAAAAAGTAAATAAATAAATTTTCACTAAATATTAAAATTCCATTTTTCGAAATAATATTCAGATAAGTTTATATACAATTCATCTACCGTTTTATCATTTCAAATTAATGTTTATTTTCTCTATTTGACGTTAATTATCTACATAAAACTCCTTAAAAGACAATACAATTAACAAAATTTTTTAAATTTCATTTTTAAACAAAATTTCTCTACCTTAAACATTATTTATGAATTTCATCAATTTTAATTATTTTATCTTTTCCATTTAATCTTTGAATGCATCATTCATTTTATGCATAATTTCTGCATTATTAACATATTTTGCTACATAAACTGTTGTTGTTGTTAAAAAAATACAACAAAAATGCATGACAAAATATTAGCATTAAATTTATGAAAAAATGTATAAATGAATGAACGAATAAATGCATGAGTGAGTGTGTGTCTTTATGTGTGTGAATTTGTATTAAAAACAATTAAAACTTCCTGTTAAAACAAACGAAATGAAGCAAAAAATGAGAGAAACAAAAGTTCAACATGAATGAATAAAGTGTTTTGTACAACCTCCAGCGCTATAAAATAATGAAAAAGGGAGTGAATTTAGTTTATCATTAGGTTTGTATTAGCAAGCAAACTCTAAATTATCTGTTATCGGAATGTATTGAATTCTATGAGCCCTTGTGTCTGATGCTAGAAATACTTTTAATTCACCATTAAAAACGGATCAGATTTCATCTTAAAATAAGAATCTGAGTATCTAAAATATCTATAAATATCAAAAATTAATTATAATAATTTTGAATGAAAAAAAATATATACACATCTTGGAAGACTTAAAATAGATATATTTTTTTCTTAGACTATTTTTAATATTAGTTCCCATGTTATTTTTTTTAATTTGTCGAATGTTGCAATATATTTTGAAGTTTTAAAATCCGCTTCAAAAGAAATCTTATTCGATATAAAAAACTGAAAAATCAATATCTCTGAGCGTTATCAGAGATAAACTTGAGATTGAAAATTTTTACTAAAAATAAAATTTTTATTCAATTAAAAAAAATATTTATTAAAAGTTCAAATTTGTGAAATTCATATTTTCACTAAAAATTGAAATTTTTATTAAAAATTCAAATTTTTCACCAAAAATTCAAATTTTTACTAAACATTAAAATTTTTACTAAAATTTCATAAGTAATTAATTTTTTTAAATAAAATTTTCTCTAAAAAATTTAAAATTTTCTCTAAAAGATTTGAAAATTTCCTTAAAAATTAAAATTTTCAATAAAAATTTTAATTTAATATAAAAATTCAAATCTCTACCAATTCTATTAAAGAAATCAAATTTTCTTTAAAAAATTCTAATTTTATTTAAATAAATACGACTTTTCTTTTAACTTAAATTTTATGTAAAAAACATGATAAAAATTCTAATTCTAATTTTCCAAAAACTAAAATCCTTCCTAAAATTTTCAAATAAAAATCCTCCTTAAAATATTTTTTTTTTCTAAAAAAATGCAAATTTCCATAAAAACTAAAATTTTACTAAAATTAAATTTTTACAAAAATTAACGTTCAAACAATATAACAATATTTCTCTAAATTAAAAATTACAAAAATTAATTTTTTAATAAAAAAATCACATTAAAAAATCAAACATACTAAAATTCAGTATTCACATTTGTATTTTTTAATTAAAATTTCCAACAAAAATCCCATTTTTAGTAAGAAATTTTGAATATTCAATATAAACCCAAATTGTTTATTTTTTATAAAAAATTAAACTTTATTGAGAAAATTTTAATTTTTTACTGAAAATTGAATTTTTAACAAAATTTTATATTTTTTTTTTAGAACAAAAAGAAAAATTATTTTGTGAAAAATTTTATTGTCGAATATCTGATATAATTTGAAAATTTCCATAATTTTTCTTTTTGTTTTAATTTATTATCTTTAACATTTATTCAAGATTCCCAAATGCCAACTGTAGCATTCTGAATTTTGCATATTTTTTTTTCATTTCTTGTATTCAAATACTTTATGTGTTAAACTACTTTTAATGATAAAATGTTTGGGAGGTTTTTTGTTGTCTTAAAGCAGGTTAAAAGAAAAAGTTCCATAAAAATATAATTTTTTTAACGCCTTCAAGAAAAAAACGTTTCTTTCAATTTGTAGTGAAAAAATTAAAAGTGAATTGTTTTTGTGTGAGTTTTTCTTTTTTGTTATTTTTGGAAGGAAAACAATTTCTTTTTATTGTTGTTGTATCACAGTTTAAACTTGATTTTCAGTTAGAAAAAAATCCAAACAACTTACCAAAGCCAAGGTGAAGAGGCCCACAAATAGAGTCATAGAAACAGGCTTAGCAACTACAACATGTTGTAGAGGTGAAGGTAACATAGAGGCTGTTGCAGCAACACCAGCCATTGACATGTTGCTGTTGTTGCAAAGGTGCGTGCAATAAAGAAAATATGATCAAAGACTGGTTCGTATGGTTTTTCTTATTACATCAACAATAAATGAAAGCAAAAGTTTAAAAAAATTTATATAACTTTTTTTTGGAAATTTTTCGTTATGTAAAAATTAAGAGTTTTTTGTCATTAATTTTTATTTTTTGTTACAAAATTTAATTCCCGTTTAAAAATATTTTTTATAGATTTTTAAAATTTTAATTATCCTTTATTTTATTATATAATTTTCTTTATTAATCACTTTATTATGGGATATTTTAACTCTTTTTTTTAGTTTTTTATCCTTTGATTTGTAACACTTTTCTTCTTTTTTCACAAAAATTTTCTTTTTGTCTTAATTCCGTTTTAACTGTTTTTCTTAATGTTTTCTTTTAATTCATTTAGTTCATTTTATGTTAACTGTTGTACGTTTTTTTATCGACTGTTTGATGTTTAATGTTTTTAGCTCAGTTTTGTTTAAAAATTTTTCCACTCAATTTTCTTTTTTCACTAAAAAAAACATCATCAACAACAACAGCAATATTCCACAACAATTTCTTGCAACAGCAACAACAACAGCAACATTAATGTATTTTAAGCTTAAATTAACTACAATAATTTTAGCTTAAAATCTCAGCCAGTTTTCATTATTCCCAATTTCTGTCTTTAAAGGAAAATCAGCAAATTATTGAAGAAAAAAAAAAACACTCTTTTGTCAACCGAACACATTTAAACAAATTTTCATTATTTTTAACTAAAAATCTTGTTAAAAATCGTCTTACATGTTTTTTTTAACAATATTCCTGTCATTAAATTAATATGAAAGACAAAATTTTACTCAAAAACCAATTAATTCACATAAAAACCTCTTTATTATTAACAAATCAAATTAAAGAAAATTTAATTCAAGTTTTAATTAAAAAGTTTTCTTTTTTTTCGTAAAAGTTTTCCTGCTTCAGAAAATTTAATTGTGTTAACTCCATATTGTTAATTTTAGTTATTTCTTCTTTTTCTACATCTATTAACCATATTTTAAGGTTTCATTTCAAATTCAATTAAATTGCCTTAAAATTAATTAAAAATTTGTTTAATTATTTGTAATTAAATGGGAAATGTTTTGTCTTAATAATGAATGATTTCAGTCTGGATCTCTTATGTAAATTCTTTATTTAGTTCGATTCGAAATATCGATTTCAGTTAGTTTTTCCTATAAAATCAATCAAAATTATTTATTTGTGGAAATAATGAAATTTTTAATTATTATAACAATTGATAAGATTTTCATATATAAACAACTTAACCATACAAAGAAGAAGTTTAATTAATAAATATCATGACTTTTAAATATTAAGAGTTGGTAATTAAAATAATGACTGACTACAAACTAAGTTGACGTCCTTGAGGAAAAAAAATTTCTGAATAAGAATCTCAACGAGAATTAGGGAAAGAATATGGAATCTACAATCTCAACAAAAATTTTCAAAAAAATGATAGTTAAATCTGAACCAGATTCTAACTAGAGCATGAACTAGAACCAAGCAGAAATCAGAACCTGAATTTGATCAAAATATGAACTTGAAATTGAAGAAGTATCTGAATAAGAATCGAGACCAAAATCTGTAATACAACTGAATTAGAACTGAACTAGAACTGAACAAAAATTGAACTAGAACTGAACAAAAATTGAACTAGAACTGAACAAAAATTGAACTAGAACTGAACAAAATTGAACTAGAACTGAACTTGAACTGAACTTGAACTGAACTAGAACTGAATTAGAACTGAACTAGAATTGAAATTGAACTGAACTAGAACTGAACTTGAAATGAACTAGAACCGAAATAGAACTGAACTAGAAGTACAGCAGAACTAGAACTGAAGTAGAGCAGAACTAGAACTGAAATATAATCTGAACAATAATCTAAACTAGAGTATAAACGGGAATCTGAACTAAAATCTGAACGAGAATCAGAACTGGAATTGAATTAGGGTCAAAACTAGAATTTGAATTAGAAACAGAATTAGAATTACATTCTTACATAAATTACTGGATTCAAGTTTTAATGTACATCTTTTCATAAGTTATATAAACATATCATATTCGTACATATTTTTATATTAGAAAGTTCAGTCTCATTTAATACCTTAAGAAGTCTTTATAAAAATAATACTGATTTAATTTAAAATCTCTTAATAATTGTCAATATAACTGATTTATCTCCCATTAAAATGTTGCTTTTTGTTTAGCAAATAAATCGTGATAACTGTTGCCTATTTTTCTTTGTTTTTCAGCTGTCATCTTTTTATCCCGATATTATAATATTTTGCTATAATTAGTTTTGATTCTAAATTTAAATAAATTCTCTAAAATCTCATATGACAAAAACATATAAAAGTTTTTAGCATAAAACGTGTCAATACAATAAATAAATTATTTAATACGAAATGCAGACGAGAAAAAAAATCAATAAAAATGCATTAAACATAAATTTAAGCGAAATAACAAAAATGAATAAGAGAAGAAGACGAAAAAAAAATTATGCAAAAATTTTGTTACCAGTTAAAAGACACGATAATGCAGTTTGTTGCAAGCGTGAAAGTTCATAAACCGGCAAAATGCCATAATCTACCAATAACAGAAGCAAAAGCTAAAACAGATGCAATCAAACGGTTCAATATGAATTTTATTTTTCCATTTTTTTTATTTTAGACTTAAAAGCGAGTAAAACGATTGAATGACTGGTTGAATTGTTGGCAGATACTATATTTAGAGGCATGAGTGCTGGTGTCATGACTTAAGTATTTACTCATCATATCGCATCCTTTAAAATTTACAAGATTATTAAACAAAGTTGAGGAAAAAAAATAAAATAAATGATAATAAATTATTAAATACCCTTTAGTTTTGGTGGATTATGATAGTCGATTGTATTAGTTTATATGTAATATGATAATTTTGAAAATTATTTTCGACTAGAAGTTTTCGGGTGAGAATCAAAAAATTAATCTACTTCGGGAGGACCTTTGTAATTGGCCCAAAAATATATCAAACAATCTTAATTTCATTAAGATAACTTTTATAATGCAAGTTATAGAATTTTCACAGCTCACAAAGGTTTCTAAACTTTTTTTGGAAATAATTGTTTTTTCCAAATTGGACACATTTTTGTTTTATTATTACATGTGAAGCTCATAGTTTCAGAGTTATGCATGTTTTAACAAATTTTTAACCCATTAAAGCCTTGTATATCCTACGTTTCTTTAACTTTGCTGATTTAATATGGTCTGTAAAAATATACCAAATTCCATATAAATTTTAACTAAAACCGAACTAGACCACGATTCTTACCGTCTACTTTGGAATAGAACAGAAATTCATGCACATAAGTCCCTCTTCTCTCCTTGGCCAATAACTATACGTGGCAGTGCAAAAGCCTCTGAAACAATTTTTTTAGACTCCAATTGTGTTTTATTTGTTTAAGAGAAATACAAATAAGTTGATGGTAAGGCCCGCCAAAATCTCTGGGAGAGGGTAACATTCCCTATGTACTGTTGCATGCAACAGAAGTTATCAATAGTTTTACAGGAGACAGGAGAGTGAATTTTATTATTGAATTCACCGCCTTGCAGGCTACCATGGGATTAGTCCACATTGGAAGGTACCCACATGAGTACATCTGTCATTAACAATAACGTAGTTAATTTAGAAAATTACAGAACAGTCTTAACAGTCTTACAGCTTCCATGTGAAGCTCCATCTGGGAATAAGAGTTTTAACTTGAAAGACTCTTAAATATGGACCAATTTCAATCACGATTATTATTCCAATTGTCTTTAATATGTGTAACTTAACGAATATTGGTTTTAGCTTCCATTCCTAGAATATGGATCAATTTAAAATTCGTCATGATTATTTCTGCCACTTCCTTAAATATAGTTTTGACAAATATCGCTCTATCTTTCTTTACAAGTTTTATTTCGAGTTTTAAACAAAATAATTATAATTAAAAAATGTAATGATCTTCCAGATAACCGACCGATTCTGGCTGTAGCTCCAACATAGGTTTAGTCAACATAGGTTATTCCGAGTTTCTAAATTTAATTTTCATAAAAGTTTTTCTGAAATATAAGTGTTGGAGGGTATATAAATTTCGATTAGGAGGAATATAACATTTTTATTTGTTAAAATAAATTATTATATTCTGATTCTCTTTTTACCCTACACTCAACCCTGGTTAGAATTTTTATGTTCTCATTACTCTTATACAAAGTTTATGTTATAAAAATAAGATAAATAACCCAAAAAGTTTAATTCTGTTCCATTGTGCAATGACGGAAGGCGAAAACAAGCGAAAGGTAGAAATTATATAAAGTTTTAATAGGAAATAAAAAATATTTTAAATTTACATATTTATTTCAAAACTACAGGGATTTGAATGTGAAAAAAATTAATAAAATCAAATTATCAACATTATAAAAGATAAAAGTCTATTTAAATACAATTCATACATAAATCATGATGGCGCTAAAAAAATGTATTTTGAATAAAATTCGATGATGATGATGATGATGAAGATGAAGAAAAATGAAATAAACTTTTCATGACTTGTGATTAAAATGAAATGTGTTGCCAATATTTTCAATACAATAATTTATGAAATAATTTGAAAGTAAAAAAAAAATAATATTGAAAAAAAAGTATTGAAACAATAGACAAGAAATTAATTGTACATGATCTCCATCATAAATGAGGAACGAACATGATGAAATTATGAAAATGAATCAATTCATGAAAACTAAAGATGAAGATGCAGAAGATGTTGTTCATAAATATTTTGTAATTTATGCTTTTTTCGCATTTTGCATTTTGCATTTTAAAATAAGATGAAATGAAATGTTAATAAATACCAGAGATGAGTTTCCAATTAAAATGAAAATAACTATTTTGACATTGTTTTGTCTTTAAATAAGAGATTGTAATTTTAATTTCAAGCACAATTCGCGATATGTGGTGATTTGATTTTAAATATCGTTGAAAAAAAGCGGAAATAAGCTATTTTAGTTAATGCGGATACTTAATCAAAATTTTCTTAGCTTTTTTTTTCATAAAAAAGGTAATTTTCAAGTAAAAGTAAAAGAAAAATTCAACTAATAAAAATGTTTTATTTCTTTGTTGGAAATTTCAAGCGGAAGTTTTTCCTCTTTTTTTCTGTTTTTTATCTTCATTGTGATTGTTGTAGATTTTTTACAGCTAAAAATAAGTTATGAGGCCTCTTTGGCATCAGACAGTAACAATAATAAAAACAAGTAAACATTTTATAGTCGGTCAAACCCGACTATGTAATTTCCTACACAACATTGTTGGTTTAAATGGCCCTCGTATAATTTATTTTTCTTATTTAAGCTTTCGTGTAACATAAATTAGAACGATACTAACATTAATATGAAATTTATGCATTTTGAAAGGAATATTTTTCTGGAGGGAGTTAGAAAAAATTAGTGACCAACCCTCGTATAATGTCGCACAGCAATTTTGGCTTATATTTACATTAATTTGACTAAACATTATTGCAATACCCACGTATTTATGTAATTTTTGAGTTTCAAAGTGATTTCTGAAAGATGATGGTTGTATGGTACTCATGGGAAATAATGAACCTCGTATAATTTGGGACATAATTTATATTATAAATAAACAAGACCTATTTTAGTAAAATTTAGTTAAAATCGTTTTGTTTCTAGAATTTTATGGGCCAAAAATCCCATTCCATGGGGACATTTGTATGGGCCCCTGAAATTGAAAAATAGACTGATTATAATCAATTTCAGTAGGCATCGTCCTTGGATCAAACTAATTTTATTAAAACATTTTGAAAAATTTGATCTGTACTTGGTGAACAAGTTATACATCGAGAGCCGACTCAGTAAGTGATTCTGAGTCGAAAAGTCGCATTATACCCAAACTATATATGGTGGTGTAGAGTATAAAAATGGAACATGGTTCACTTTTTTTATAACTTCATCATTACTTTTTTGCTTTTTTGTTTTTGCTTTTATTGCAATTTATTTTAATTATTTTCAAAAACAAAAACAAGTTGCAACATTTTTGCCACTTTTAAGAAGAAAAACACAGATGTAATTGTTTTATGTCATTTTGTCAGTTAAATACATAATTATTGAGGTTTTCATGTTTTTGTTACAAAGATTTACGCACTTTATTGTCTGTTTAAGAAAACTACTTTTTCGATTTTTTTGTTAATTGAGTCTTGTTTCAGAAATAGAGGAACTATAAATGAAAATATGTCAATGATGATAATGATAATTATAGATAAATATGATTATATTACAGGATGTATTATTACAAGATATATTTGGTTACAATAGAGGGGAACTGGTTGCCAAGTAAATATTTGACTGGTCAAAAGTTGTTTTATCTTTATTAAGTAATAAAATGGTTCCATACACACAAGGTGTTAATTAAAGTTCATTTTGCTGAAAAGCGTAATTTTAAAGAAACAAGTGACCTATTGTGATTCTCATATAATTTAATTTTCAGTTTATGTACGATTATACAAAATAACGCGTTGTGAGATTTATGTTAATTACTTTCTTTCAAGGGCTTCATATTGATGCTATGCGAAATTATGGACCGACCGTCCTTAAATTTAATTCGGAATATATTTGCAATTATATATGACAAATGGAAGAAGGCATTTATTAGTTGCAAAATTTTAACCAAAATATCAGTATCAATTAAATTTAAAATTTTTGAGCAAAATTTAAAATTTTCAATAAATATTTAAAACTCTCAAGGGAAATTAAAATTTTTCAATAAAAATTCAAAATTTTTAATATATTTTTTTGTCAATAATATTAAAATTTTTACGAAAATTTCAAATTTCAACTATAAATAATTTTTTTCCATAAACCAGTTTTTTAGTAAAAACTAAAATTTCAGTCTTCAAAATTCGAATTTCAAATTTTGTGTTACAAAATTTTACAAAAAAATTTTAAAAAATTCAAATTTAAAATTTTTTCATTCAAAATAATTTTTTTTTTTTTTCAAAAATTTTAAATACAATACAATAAATATAATTTTTTGGTACAAAATTTTAAAAAACCGAAGAAGAAATTCAAAATTTCTAAAACTTAAAAAATCATCATCTGAATTAAATTTGTATGTGAAATATTCACTAAAATTTAAATTTTCAGTAAAAATTCAAATCTTCACTAAATATTAATGATTTTACAAAAAAATCTGTTATTAGTAAAATTTAAAATTAATTTCTGAAAATTCAAATTTTCATAAAGAATTTGAAGTTTTCAAAGTTTCACTTTGTATTTTCAGAAAAAATTCAAATTTTTACTCAATATTCACATATGTCGCAAAAATTTGAAATTTAAATGTAAACTAAAAATTCATGTTTTGATTAAATATTCAAGTTTTTACTAAAAATTGAATTTTTGCCAAACACTTTGAATTTTCTCGAAAAAGGAAAAAAATATTAATTTTTAAGGAAAATTTTACAAAAAAAAAAAAAAATCTAAATTTCTGAAAATTAAAACCAAATCTAAATTTCTAAAATTTATTTTTTTTTTTTTGATATTTATTAAAAATTTAGTTGTCAAAATTTTATTTAAATAAGAAAAAATCATAACGAAAAATTTTCAATTTCGCTAATAATCAAGGAATTTCATATCCGAATTTATGTTATTCTTATTTGTTATTAGTTAGTGACGACAGCTTTGATTGTAGTATAATGTCTTATAACAATTTACATAAAAATATACCCCTTTTCCACAAACTGTCAAGGAAATTTTGGAAAAATAGCATTTTATATATTAGTTTTCTTGTAAGAAAAAACCTATCGATAATAAAATAGTTTTCCCTTTTCAATAAACTTGCAATTTAGTTCCTTCTCTAGTTGACCTTTTTCGCAAAAGTCCATTTATTAACCTCAACCTTTAGAAAAACAAACACATTCAATTATTTAGCAAATTGTTTAACTCCTTTTTATGCTTCTAAATCCTTTTGCATTAAAAAAATAAACATATCAACTCACACTCTTAAAATCAAAACAGTATTCAGTTTTTTGTTGTTGTTTGTTTTTATAACACTTATTAACATTATTGTCACTTGTCAGTTATAACGAAATGTGGTCGAAACCCTTGTCAGCCGCCAATGAAAAGCAGCTAACGAAAAAAAAAATAATCATTGTAAATGTTTCAAAACAAAAATCTAATTATGTTTGTTCACAAGTAACCCACGCACACACATACAGTCAAAAAAATAAAAAGTCTCACACTTCCTTTCACACAAAAGTATATGTGAATATAACATCATGTCATATTGTTTAACCACACATTCACACTCATACACATAGATTTACTGACAACGACGAACAGAGAAGTCACATAAGTTTGTAAAGTGGCATATTTATCTATGATAGAGACATATAAAAACACACACATGCATAAGAACTTATACATATGTGTATGTTTTTATAGCCAGTAGATAAATATACATAAATTGAGATATAGTAACACAAACATACATATGTATAACATTATAATTTCTACCTTTCACACTTTATTGACATGTCTATTTAGTATCCTTTATTGAACAAAAACAAATTTATTTACACACACACACACTCATATACAAACAGGCACTCATGAACTTTTACATTTACACTGGTGTTTTAGTTACATAAAGACACATTATAATTTTGATTGTTTTGGGGACAAGAGAGATAATTTTGTCAAATAAGTGTGAATAGTGAAATATGAAAATTAAAGGAAAATTATATTTGATAAGGGAACAAAGGATTTAGCAAAAGTTCTTGCAAGGAAATATGTTATTTGGAATATAAAAAGTCGTTGAAATTTGTTGGAGAAAAATGTTTCAAAATTAATGAAATAAAATTTTTGATTTGTGTTTAATCCAATCGAAAATGGAGGACTATTTTATTTAGTAGTGAATCTAATTTAATCAACTTATTAAGATAGAGTGCTTCATGTAAAAAGAGCAGGCGTATTGAGGCTACTTAAGTCGCGGGGAATTTGTTCGTCTATTTACCCACAGCGGCCTCGGATGTCTGTTTTAAAACAGCAGCTTCGATTGAATGTTTAATCACAGCAAGTTTGTTTGGCTGTTTACGCGCAATCTGCCCCATTCCAAAATATATAAACAAGACCTTTTATAATAAACTCATACTTTAAGTAACTCCTTCATTATTTTCCATTATTATTCCTTTATAATAATTTTGACCATTTACTCTTCATAATGCTGATAACTCCAGTAGATATTTTTGCTAAATAAATGTACACAACTTAAAATATTAATTAATTAGTAAATTACTATTAAGAGCATTAAAGCTTTTATTATAATTAAAACATCCACTAATGTGTAAAATCTATAGAGAAACTCATGTTAAACATAAAACTAAACTTAATGAAATTTTCAAATATTCTTTAGTTCTCTCAACAAAATTTTGCATAAAATATTTCGCAACATTTTGTTTTTTAATTAAATTAAAAAAAGAAGAAGAAAGAGAGAAAAGATTTTGTTAATGAAGATTTTAAAATAAATATTATGGTACAGTAATCCGCCGCCATCTATGAACATGCAACGTAAAACCTTTTAAGTTTTACCAACAAATTTTGTCAAGATCCAATTAATTATGTTGCTCAATATTATTCGTTATGCTACAAATCTTTTCGGAAGAGCAAAATCACAACACTACATACCAATACTCATACGTAACTACATATACACATATAAATTATGCTTGCAACCCTCAGTGGTAATAGAAGATTTTACTAAACAAAATATATATAAAACATTTCTGGTATCCTTATAAATACACTCACAAACATCATCACTTTCCTTAGATATAAATAAATTTATGTATTAGTGTAAATGCTTGTGTGTATGTGTGTTAGAGTAGTTGTATTAGTGTATATAAACTTTAGCTATTACAAACGCCATTGCCAATGATTTTATTTAATTTTCTTTAATAGAAAATCCATGTTTATATGTCCTTTTTAAGTTGGAAAGTGAAAAAAGAAAACAAAACAAAACAAAAAAGTGGAGAAGAAATCTTTTAATTCCATTGGAAATCTAAAATCCGCAACCTCAACATATTCACATATACACACAGAGACACATACATACATACATACATACATACATACATACATACATACATACATACATACATACATATATATTTATATATATATGTACGTTTGTAGAAATTTCCTCTTTTAACCAACCACTCTCAACTAAGATTATGGAGAAACCTCCTCTACTTGAAGTTCTACTTAATATGTGAGAAATTTTAAAGCGTTAACAGTATATGGTACTAAGGGATATTTTTTTAAAGGAGAATTAGCTTTAGAAAAATAATTAAGGATTAGATCTATTCTAGATCTCTTTGGTTCTTAATTATTAAGATTCATAATGGAGTTTTGGAAGTCTGTTACAGTAAGAAAATAATAAAATAATTTGTACTTTCGAGTGCAAGAGCACTCCCATGTTCAACAAAGTAAAAATCATAAAACTTTAGTCAAACTTTTTCAGTTTCATAGTATTAAGTCCATGTTGTGCTTTTTACTTTAAAACTTATGAGGTACTATTTAGCCTAAATTTTAATACCTAATAAGTACCTACAGTCATATCAAAACGCTTTTAGGCAAAAAAATCATAAAAAAACTGCAATAAAAGTTATTCATTTTATACGGATTTTACCCATAAAATATATTTATATTTATTTCATCATCGTACCGAAACCCTATAATATATTCAATATTTCCATACCTATTTTTTGATAAGGGCCACAATCAGGCTATCACTTAGACTTTTTAAAATTTACCAAATGTATTTATTTTGATATAAGGAGACCTAAAACAAGTTGATTCTGCTGGGATCTTTATTTGCCTAAGATCAAACATAAGGCCCCTTCCTGCAATAAGTTCTGCAATTTGTCACAATAATTTTCCTAACCATCCTTAATATAAGTAATTTGTTAGACCATTATATTTTGCTATTGATACCGTTTAAGGTCTTTTTTTGGAAAAGAGTTTAATACCATAATAGTTTTCAATTTTATAGAAATTCGGCACAAAAATGTTTTTAACTGTCATGAATGCAACTAATTTGACTATAGATCCCTGATAAGACCTTTTCTCCTAATAGGGTTTTAGGCTGATAAAACTCTTAAAATTATGTAGGTAATATGGCAATTATCGGACATATTTCTAGAATAGAGTTTATAGATTAAAAAGTGTTTGATTATGGGTCAAATGGTGAAGGGTAGGAAATAGTTTCCTTGCTAGCACTATCAAAACTTCATTATTTTGCAATAGTTTTTTGAAAAGAAGAAAAATGTGAAAGTTGAGATTAAAGAAAAATAACTGTAATATGTTTGCTTATACTATAAAGATCTGTAACGAGTCAGAGATCTCATAACGACAGAGTTACTAATTTCCTAAAGAAAGTTAAATTTTGAAATGAATTTTCCCAAAACGGTATTTATGATGCTTGTAATTCAAATAGTTTTGGATGAGGGACATTTCGTTCATATTATATAAATATTTTGTAATGATTAAATTTATTTAAATTTTGTAAACAATTTAATAAATTTAGTTAAAATATTTTATCATGTCCTTAATGGTACTTTCCGATTAAGAACGTGTCCAGTGATATCAAATACTTATGCAAATACTTTACCCAAATAAATTTAAAATTAAATTAAACTTAGTATCCTCAAAATAAATGTCAATTTATTTCCACGATAAGTAATACGTGCATCACTTTGTAAGGACACGGATATTAAAAATTTAATAGTTTAATGTTTAAGATATCCTGTTGTGTCTTGACACCATCGAGAAGAATGTCTATGTGAAAATAGACATTCAGTAGTTCCAAAGTTACAGACTTAATTCCAAAAAGTGCGTTTTGAAACCACTGTTATACTCTAATAACAAAATTGTCAATTTTTGCAGCTCCTAAAGTGTTAAAATTAACACATTCACACGATGGAAAAGAAAAAGCGTAGTTAAATGAACAGTTTCCTTTATTTCTCTATTACTTTATTGTTTAATTCTACAAACATATAAACATGTATATTCATATTTCTCTCTCTCTCTTTCTCTCTGACAAATTAAATGTATAGAACACATAAACATTTGTATGTCTGTAAATATTTGTGTGTGTTGGTTTGTTAGAAAAATGTTTCTAATTTTCCTTGATTATTTTTTCTTCCTTTTTTATTTGTATTTGTATCTTTAAGTTAAATATTTTTGTTGTTATTGTATTGTCCTTGTGATGGTAGTGAGTGGTGGTCATGTCATTATTATTATTGTTCTTATAGTTTCTATTTCCGTTACTGATTTCGTTGTGTGTTTGTTTTTGTTACTGTTGTTGTTGCGGACTAACATAATGACAATTTCTAATCTTAATCTGCATGTCATCTAGAATACCGCATAAATCACAAAATAATCCTAAAATAAATAAAATAAAAATGTTAAGAAATGGTAGTGGAAGATGGAAGTGACGATGATGATGATGATGATGGGAAAGACATTGGAGACAAGAAATGTTAAAGAAAATAAAATGGGAATAGGAAAATTGTAAGTGGAAAATTACACAGTTTCCAAAAGAATTTATACAAGAATTTATACAAGAATATTTATAAATATATGAATATGACGCACGATAAGAAACACTTGGAGTGATACGAAAACAATAACATAGTTTTTATAGCGAGATAAATCTGCTAAATTATTCCGAATAAAAACCATAGAACCGAATTAAAAAGCACTAAAATCGATCGAAGAAAGCACAGATTGTAAAAGATGACAACACGTGACAGATAAAGATATCAAAATTTTATGGAGGAAATCTGCTCACATAAACACACAGGGATTAGGAAATGTATAAAATTATAAGGACGAAGGAGTATTAAATTTTATTTTTATAGAAGACCTATAATAATTTTTATAGGACGGATGGACAAACATTGTTTTGTTGACATTGATAGTGGGAATAATATAGGATTTAAATCAACATTTCATCAAATTAAACTATGCATTTTCCCCATTATAGTTGAACGCTATAAAATAATGTAACACATATGAACCAAAATCAACGCTGAACACAGTTGATTTGAGATTTAATAATTTTATTTTCATTTACCCATATGTGATCTCAAAAATCATTTTTTTGAAGTTTTGAAAAGGAATGAATAAAAATTGCAGAATGGAAGGACTTGGAAAATTACTGTGTTTCTATTATTATAGATTTTATTCTTTTTGTATTAAATCCAAATAAGCGGTAAATGGTGTTTTAGTTTTAAAATAAATGAAAATGTTTGTATATAAATATTTATATTCAAGGAAAATAAAATAAAAGTTAACTTCGTTTTCCTTATTTACAGCTATTGTTCAGTTTGCTATATTCTTGAAATAAACTGTTATTTGTAAATTTTACACATTTAAAAATAATACTAAAATATTTAAATGCTATTGACTGCTAAGAAAAATTGCAGTTTTTTTTTCAGTAATTGAAAATATTATAATTTTTGTAAAAAAATACTCTTTTGCCTTCAACTATATTTTTTTACTATTTTATAAACTTTGAAATACAATTATTTCTCGTATTTCGTTTTTCTAACTGCTATGTGGAAATTATTATAGCAATTGGCATCCACTAGTCGCTATTTGTGTTATTTGCTAAGTTGTCAAAACAAAACCATTGCCTACTTTAAGGCATTAAGTATTTAAAGGAAAAGCTTTTTGTTTTGTTTAGAAAAAAATTAAAATTGCCAGACATTTATTTAAACACCTTGTTATGCTGTAATCACCACCTTGACACCATATTATATATACCAACATAGATTTCTTTAAATATACATATAAATACAAATAACCTTAAAGCCAAACCGAAGGGTATTAGAGCTATAAAGTGTCATTTAAATATGCCTTTTAAGTACTTGTTTTGAGACATAGTTAAAGTAGTGAAAAATAATGCGCAGTTTGTCCAATTCGATTTTTTTGGAAATCATTTTGTATTGGTTCGAGTTAGGAAGATTTTGAGTACTTGCTAAATTTGACTAGAAAAGGCCTACCGGACGTTAGAAAAACGATGTGAAATATCATTTGGTGTTATAAATATATGAAGAACTTAAAATTTGGAGGAGAACAGACTACACCTGTCTTCTCCGAATCAACGGAATATCATTGGTTACAATTCATAAGTTAATTCTTGTGCAGAAAGCCAATTTTGGAGAGTACTGACTACGTCCTCGATAAGATAGGAACCTGTTAACCTAAAACAATTATCTGAGCTCATACCGTTTAGAATTTCTTTAAGATTTTGTAATGCTTCAAAAATTACAGTGTTATTTTCAAAATAAACAAAATAATAATTTTGGACACATAAACTTATCTTAACTTTTAACAATTTCCGCTTCCGTTCAAACTAACATACAAGATTTGATTAGAGTTTTAAAAGGCCCAACTCTTAGAACTTTCCCTTGATATCCTGGTAAATAATGAAACCATAAAACTGCTAGTCACACTGTTGTAGTACAAGTATTTAAAAATTACATTTATATGTTTGTGTCTGTGTGTGTTTGTCTTGAAATGCATATGTATAAAAAGGAAGTTGTTTCTTTTAATACGTCTACTTCACCTTCCCTTAAATGATGCTTTATAAAATTGTTGTTAACATATTTATTGTTGCATTTTTTTCTCATTTTCTCTCATTGTGTACCTTCAATTGCAACAGTGGGTACATTTATCCTTAAGTTCCTTTTCATTTAATGGTGCTAATGTTGTGTGCATAATGTAAAATGTTGTGTTGAAACATTTCAATTTAATTCACAACACAATATAACTTTTTTATTTTTTGTGCATTTTTAAACACAGATACTAACTTGCAACTTTATGCATGTTATGTAATATTTTGTTTAACTGCCATTCTATGGCCATAAAAAACATGTTGTTATTGTTGTGGTAAATCCAAACAACAAAAACAATATTAACAGCAAACAAAAGTTTTGTTTATATATTTAAGCCTTAAAAGTGGTTTACACTTGTTAAGGGAAAAATGAAAGCAAACAAAAAATGTGTTTCTGATAATTTAAAGTCTTCAAAGAGACAACTTTCTACTTTTCGTATCAATCTGTGAGTATAACATTAAACTAGACATTCATACATTTAAAAAAAAAAACTTTACAACACTGGAGAAGCATAACTTTTTGTTATAAGATAAAGTTAACGCATTTTACCATAAACTTTTAACACCAACACATACTATAAAATATCTACCTACCAACCGATTTGCTATAAATTTTCAAAACAAAGTATATGAGAATGTTGATAATGGTCGTATCGAATTTTGAATACTCTCCACCGATTATATTGTTTGTAAATAAATTCAACCGTTATAGATGTCTGAATGAAATTTTACATGATAAGATGTGAGATATTTTGGTGTTGATTCAGATGAGTTCAAGTAACTATGTAGTTGGGAGCGTAGTTGGTGACCTTCCAATATAGAGATTTGTGCAGATTGTGATTTTGGACATTTTTTGTTGAACAAATAGAATCTTTTTAATCTTCATGTTTGTAACCTGACGGAAAATCCAATCCTATAGCCAAATTTAGTTATCTTCCATACACTTAATAGAGATTTATAGCAAGTATCTATATAGAGTATTTCTTTTGTCTCAGTTCATATGTATAAATGTTTGGCAAATGCTTAAAAAATCAACATACCCGAGATGGCTAACTTTGGAGGGTGTCCGACTACGGAATCAAGAACATAGAAACTTGAACTCCTCCAGATCAAGCCGAAAATACCTCGTCTCTAATTATGTGAAATATCATTTAGATATCTAAAAGGTTCTACCTATGAGATATTTATGTTGGTGTAGGGTACTCGAAGAACAAAACTTTTAATAAAACGTTTAAAGTACAAGGTAAAATGAGTTGTTTTACTCTTAAAGTTAGAAAATGTCTATGGAGTATTAAACATTGTTTTGAAATATAGTTTTCTTTTTTTTCTAACAACTATTGCTCTAGAGTTCCATGAGCTTAAGAAGCTGCTATAAGCAAAGCAATGCAATTAAGTTAACATCGTAATAACCATAGCAAACAACAAAAATAGTGACAACACCAACAGCAAATACAAGAACAGTTCACTAACGCAATACACTTAAGTGCTCGTGGTATAAAATTGTGAATATAGAAGTTTTGAAAAATCTGCTTTATAAAAGCATCGATGACATTGTCGTTGTTACTGAATATATTTTGGTTTTTAGTTTAAGAGTTAAGTATATTTTTTAAATAAATATATGTATGAATATATGTAAAAAAGCAGTCTAACAGTATTGACAAACTTGAAAGGATGTTTTAAATACCACAATATGAGAATGTATTTTGGTAAAATAGAATAGAATTATATACATTATATTGGATCATATTATATACATATACAATTTTTGTATTCAGCAAAAAACTTGAACGTATACTTAATATCAAAGTATTTTATATCACTCATACGCAACCGAATTTTAACTCGAAAACACCTCGGCTTTAGCCATGTCAAATTTTATAAATTTTATAAATTATTAAAACATCAATTTGATCACACTGAGTAATGTTAATTTTAGGATTTTACGGCTTGAACGTATACTTCATATCAATCATACGCGTCAGACTTAGTGTTCAGAACTATGTTTTTCACCGACCACCACAACAGTGAAAAAAGTATAATAACTATGTCATTCTCTTTGTAACACCAAGATGGCATCATCCAAAACTATATAAAGTATATATTCTTACATCATACCAAAATCGGAGTCGATTAATCGATATCCGTCAGTCCAACAAAGAAATTTTTCTTTTTTTAATTAAAAGCAAGCGAATTGCTAAAAATTAATAAATCGGATCAGTTGAAAAATGTTATAGTCGTTATATAAAATTTTATGACCTCCAACAGCATAAGTATGTATAAGAAACAATTTATAAATATTAATGTGTTTGTATGCTAATATGCTTATAGATGTATTAGAGCATGAATATGTAACATAATTTGATTGTTAACACACTTGTGTAGTGGAGGGTATTGAAGATTCGGCTTAGACTAATATATCATTCTAACTTTTTTAATAAATCTATAACTTTTGAACAATTTCAGATATTTAATAATTTTACATGGATAAAGCTGAGGTATTTTCTAAATGGTGTAAGGAATAGCAGCGTCGAAGTTGATCAAAGGAGTATGTCAAAAATATAAAATGGCTCTTATAATTTTTAAATAAAATTTTATAAATATATGAATCCATTATAACGATGAAGTTAGACGTTTTTAATTTTCAAAATGGTGGCAATATTTAACTATTGTTAATTAAATTATTTTTAAAATTGAAAAAACTAATAAAAATTTGCAAAGCTTTAGCTTTGCTTTATTAGTCCTCTCTTTTTGAAGCCTTCAAGATTTAATAGCAATTATTTATAGCATATAGCTTTGTTCTTACACTTATGTCTATTTCATAGCCTATTTTAAGGCTGATACAGAAAAGGAATTGCACTATTGAACACAATATTGACAATCTTTGAATGGTTACAAACCATTAAACCACAATGAGAAAAAAAATGAGAAAATGAAAATAAAGAGAAAAAAGAGAAATGAAACCGAATGTGAAGAGTTTTATAGACAATAGCAAATAAAAAGAAAATAACAACAAATTGGAGTTTAAAAATAGACAAATGATGAATATTGGGACACACTTTTATCAATTTAATGAAAAATAATTTTCAGTTAGATCATAAATAAGAATCAAGAATAAAATTAAGAGGTAAAATAGGTGTCTCGCTTTTCGTGGTTCAAATGGAGCATATCTTTTGTAGTTAGACATCTAAAAGGGTACTGGATTAGCCAAGACTTTGTGATTTCATAAGAGAACTTAGCAAATAATTGTTCAAATAAATCGCGAAGTTTAGAGATGGAGAAAATTTTATATATATATTTGAGAACTTTGTGAAGAACCTCTCTTCTCTGGAAAAAATGATTGGTTTCTTCGTAGGGTATCAAGGACAAAAAATATTCATACGAAAACAATATTTTTGTTCAAAAAATTTTCAATTCATTTTTTTCTAGACATGTGAAATTTTTTGAATCACCATAATATCTTTGGCCGTATTTCCAAAGACCAATAATTGTTGTTTCGCAAGAATGGAGTCGAAATTGAACACAGAACAAGGAAAAACACAAATACAAAATATCAAAAAGAAAAAAATTGGAGCAATTAAAGTGGCAAATTGTCTGCCAAGTTATACGCCTTATCTACTGATTGTGTTTATTTTTGGGGTTCCTTTTGTTGCTTCTCTTTTATATTTCAGTATTTTTCTCTCCATGCTCTTGTTGTTTTTCCCATATGTTCTTTTTTCAAAAATGTTCATCATTAAATGGCAAGTGGGAAGTGAGTCAAGCTTTGCTTCTAACGATTTTTTTATTTCCACTTATATGTATATGTATTTGTGTTTGTGTGTTTGTAGTAGTAGAGGTTTTATTTACATGAAAATAACACTACAATGTCTAGATTGTGTAATATTATTTTTTTGTGTGCAAGTTTGCGTGTGTATGTGAGTAAGTTGCCAGTGATGTTGAAATTTAATGCTAAATGTGTAATGGAGCCTTAAATGAGTTCTTGTCACAAAATGTCACAAAAAAATGGAGAAAAACTAAAAGAGCCAAGAAATATACACCTAAAAGAGACTTATATGAAACACTTGTAAGCCAGAAATAATGACAATGAAATGTTTAGAACCGTAAGAGTTTATTTGTTTTGAACTTGAATGTGAGAAAAATTAAAAAGAGTTTCATTAGGAATGAAGGCAAAAAGTAAATGTTATATAAAATGTTTTTAATTGCTTAATTTAAAAACCAAACACCCTATGATAGGCAACACTTTTTAAGATATAAGTATTAGAATGTAATGCCTAAATTAGGCAATATTTACTTGTTTACTAAAATCCCTAAAAATACGATAGAAAATTTAGGTGATAATCTCCCGAAAGCTTACTATAGTTTTTAATGTAATGTTTTTTAATTTGAAAATTTAAGAAAACAGTTTACATTGCATGATTATGACGTGCTAAAAAGAAACTCCCTAAGATATGCAAAATATTTTTCTTTTGTCTAATAAAGTCCTTTAAATATGCTACAATAGTTATTTGCTCATAACAAATTCCCTAAAATACAACTGATCGTTTTTTCACAAATATTCTGTAAAAGTAAAAACCTTGAAATATGTTTCACTTTATTTAAAATTTAATTAAATTGAAATCTTAACATGTATTTCTCATATCTTCACATATCTTTTTTAACTGCAATTTTTATGAGTATTTATGTCTACTTAACTCCCAAAAATATAAAAAAACAAACACCTTAATATATACAACTCTCCATTTAAAATTTCATTTACTATAAATCTTTATATAAGACCTTAATTTTCCATTTAAGAAATCGCTCTCAACTAATAATTATTTATTTCTGATCAACTTCAACAACATAAGTAATTTTGCATATTTGTCGTATTTTTTTTAAACAAACGCCTTAAAATATGCATATTTTCATTTCAAAGTTAATAAACTCACAATCTCTAAATTAGACTTTTACTTTTTCATTTCAAAAAGTCACCCCCAGGTATGTCGAACAATACTAATTATTTATTTTTGTTTAACTCCCAAAAGTATACTTTAAATTTCAAAATATTAGATTAGCTTCTAAAACATTAATAAATTTAGCATATTTTTCCTCAATTATTCTCCTAAACTTATCATGTTTAAACATTCCATTTAATTTGTTTACATTTCTGTTTTAGCAATTCGGTATAAATTTCATTCAACAATATCAACAAAAACCCTAAAACATTTCGATGTTATTTTTTTCCTAAATCAAATCCTCCAATGTCTGGCTTTATTATTTGCATCATAACTTTTCTTGTATAATCACCCTTCAGTCCATTTTTGAATTGCATATGACCATAGAATTAAGCCTAAATGCTTAGTAATACAATCAAAATTTTCTACATTTACAACAATAATGGTGGTCTGTGTGTGTGTGTGTGGGTCGAAAATATTGTTGTTGCTGTTATTGTTTTAAAAAGATATATACTGATTGCTGCAACTGGACGCCAGTAAACAAATAAACGCACAAAATTACCAATAATCAAAACTATGCATGCAAGTTTCCGATAAAATAACATTATTGACACCCTCATGTATTAGAATGTTATTTGGTTTTTCAGATAACTTATAGACTTTGTTTTGTTTAAAATGTTTTCCACTACTCATTCCCATAACAAAAAAAATTACTAAACTGCTGATATAATATTTTGGAAAACCCAGCAGACATTTTAAGAAAGAAGTATAAGAAGGACAAGTTTGGATTTTTAAAAACTCATAAAGACATATCTGTAGAAATATCTTTAATTCATAGATAATCCCTGAGTTAGGCTATACTTTTTCATTAAAGAAACACCATATAGTTATGCTAAAAAATTTTTATATAGATTTCTATACTTTTTGTAAAATTTGGAATAATTCTGAATCGATTGGCAAAAAAAATCATTCGAACGTTTTCTTTCTTATTTTGTGATAACAAAACCATATACCAAAAAAACATTTACATGGATATCAACAGGGGAATTAGACCGTTTTTTAACCAATTTTAACAGAACTTGTAACCAGATAGAAACAAGAAAAAAATTTATAAAGAAACAATTAAAATTAAGAAGAGTCCGAAATTGGTTTAGTATTACAAAAGGTGGGCATTGAACTAGTGTTTGAGAACAAATGTTCAATAACAGGAAAACATTAATGTTATTCAAGTGTGTCAGAAAAACAGTTAACTTAAACTCGCCACACATTTAAAAAGATCTAGAATTTCAGAGAAAGGACACATTATATGATCCTCCAACATATGTGTGCGGCTATAAAGAACAGTTTGTATCTATCAGTGTGTACGTATGGATATATCCGATAATTAATGTGTTTTGTGATTGCTACCTCATAAATATGGTGGAGGATTTTGAAGACTCTTCATAGCCGATTATTAGCAACCTTCTTTGTTAGAGTAACACTTTTTTTAAAATCATAAATATTAGTTAATTTTAAAAAAATCTAGAAAAATTTGTTTTATTAATTTTAACTTCGTTCTCCTTTTACAAATGTTTGCTGGTATATATGAAATTATCTACCGAACATAAATACATACATATGTATATGTACATATATTTTTCATTTGTTTGCTAATTCCAAAATGACTATTAGAGTGCGGGTGTTTTAAAATACATTCAAATACATGTTTTAATACGAGACTATAATGTTAACATAACAATAAATACATATAAAGGCAAATAAACATAAATATACTCACTCACATATACTCTAATACCAATACATATTTTTATTTGTATTGTGAGTATATAAAAATTATCAACATGTTTAGTTATTTATATATGTATATTTCTATTATTTCATTTGTTTCTGGTAACTAACTATTTATTAGCATCAACAGCAACAAAAAAAATCATATGGAACCATAAACAGTTAGAAAAAAAAACAATACATATAAAATTTGTACGATTCATTTTATAAAATGACAATAAATTTGTGAAATAAATAGACGATCTGCAGCAAAATATATTTGGTTAGAGATTTCATTATGAATTAGACTGGGGAAGTGAGTTATAGAGTGTTGGAATTTCTTGACAAAAAACAAAACAGAAACGAATAAATGAGTCTCCAAGAGCTCCTAAATTAAGGCAAATAAATATTGCTTTTTTGGAGTGTTAAAAAATATAAACTATAAACACATACACACACATATACATATGTATATAAATAAAGTTATAATGTTATTTTAGGCAATTATTTGTTACAATTAAAAGTTGAAACAAACATTAATTAACCAAAGCATAACCCTAAATGTAGGCAATGCTTTTTTCTCCACTTTTGGGAATAAAATTTTAATTATAGTAGAAAATTAATTTTTTTCAAAGAAGTTTAGTTATATTTAAAGTTGTAAATTTGATATACAAAAAAATTTAAAATATCTTTAGGCAGTTTTTCATTAAATAAATTTTAACATTAAGCCAAAACGCCTTAAAGTAAGCAAATGTTTTTATTTACAAAATCAACTGAAATATGTATATTTTAAAGGATAAAAAATTTATTACTTTTAAGGAATTACATTTAATAGCAACTATTTAAATAAGAATCGTCACAGAATTCCATTTAAGCAACTAAATTCCTGTAAAATATAATATGATGAAAAAATTTCCTTCAATTTTGGAGGCTTAAATATCGTATTGTCAGAAATAAGTCAATAGTCCTAAGATAATCAACATTCTTCCAACTTAAATTGTGAAGCAGCAATCAAGTTATGTCACACCATAAAACAGTTTCTCTGAGAAACCTCAGATGACAATGATGGAGATCTATCGAAAGGAGACAGTAAAATAAAAGATTGTGATATAATAAAATACACAATGATTCCAATTGGTTGTCTTGAAAACACTACAATAGATTATCTCTTTGGATTTCTTTTCAAAATGATTAGTCGGTAGCTCAGTATAATGATGACTACTCCGAGACACTCGCCACGGATTGTTAAGTTATTTATACTCTAACACTTCTAACATTATATGAACATACTTTTAGCAAAAACATCTTAGTGATAATCAGATTTTGGCCAATTGTTGACAAATTGTTGAAGTGAATATAGCTGACCATGCGATGCGATGATCGATAATTACCATTTTACACAATCAAGTGGGATATTGAGAAGTGGGTGTGGCCAATAGAATGAGTTTTTGCTTTTGAAGTTATAAAATTTGATTGAGTCTATCTCAGATATCGGTCTATAACTTGCATCCAACTAATTTTGATGATTTTAATCAGTTAAATAATTCATCTGGCAAATAATTAAACTTAATGAAATTTTTCAATGAGCTTTTAATAAAGAAGCGAATGTTCCACTGAAGGATGAACTGATGCGCTAACGGACTGACTGACATTAAAAAATCGATTTAGATTTTGATTTGAATATATATACATTATGGAGCCTGAGAAGATTCCCTCTTAGCGTTACATACGGAATGACAAAATTAATATACCCTCTTTACCATTTGTGCTGGTGGAGGATATAAGAAAATACAGAGTGATCGCAGATTAATGCTAGAATTGCTATACATCATAATTTTGGTATAAACTGATCACGAATTATCACTTGAATAGCTATATGAATCCAAACAAATGATGTATGAGCGATTTAATATATATTTAAAACGGAAGAAGAGATCAGATTATCGTTGAAGTGCTCTAAGTAAGCAATTTTTAGGTCATTTTACAAACATTGAGAAAAAAATTCAGAAAAATGGATCAATGACCCGACAATTTTTCGAAACCTAACCCACGTGATTTGAAAATTATTTAGAAAACGATAAATGGTCAGATCAGTTGCTCTAGAACTTTTATATATGGTATTTGGAAGATCATTTAAAAATTTTCTTCTGCTATATAAAATTATTTTGGAGATATCCTCATTTTTCTCAATAAACATTATTTAAGGAAAAATGTTTTAAAAACAACCAATGAAAAAATGGAACAAAAATCGCACGTTGAAATGTTTATTTTTGTGGCAAATTGTAGAGATTGGTTGTTGCCACTAAGGTCCCCTTTTTTGCCTTGCAAAACACATACACTCACAATAACAAACTCAAGGTAAAAATGTACCCGGTGCAAAGACAGAAAGAAAAAAACGTTTTAGCCAAATCTCGGTACTTTATGTAGTTGAGGAGTACGTGTCTTACATATGAAAGGGTTTATTATCGCAAAAAATAAAAAAATCCATACAAATTTTTCTCCTTAAACAAGAATCTATTTTATTTCGGAATAAAATATTCCGAAAGAAAGATTTTGAGTTAAATTTATAAATAAATTTTTTTGTGCCTTGAAATGTTTTATAAAATTTATTTTCATTTTTTTTCGAAAAAAATTTTTATTTGTTCTTCTTTTTTCCTCTTAAAATTCATACTCGTTAAGGTAATAAATTTTATTCTGTGGTTACGTGTTCTTTTAGGTGTAAATGTTGAAAAAAAACTTAAATTTCTGAATTTCTATATTTTATATTGAGCTTTTTTCCTGTTATTCCTTTTCCCAGTTCTCTGCTTTATCTAACGCACTCTTTGGCATTTTTGTTGCTTCTTTATCTATTTTCGAATTTTTGTGAGGACTCTAATTGGTTACAATATCTTATTTTTTCTACATTATATACCCTTCACCACCAGGGGTGGTATATAAACTTTGTCATTCCGTATGTAACGGTAAGAAGGAATCAACTCAGAACCTTATAATGTGTATACATATTCCTGTATCAAATCAAGATCTTAGTCGATTAAATTATGTTCGTTTGTCTGCTGTTGGCACACTTAATGTGGACGAATAAACTAATGAGTATTTTTTATAATCCTGAGAAGTATCCTATTTAAAACCAACAAAAAAGGTTAAGTATATTAAATGATATAGACCGGTTCAAGTAAAAACTTTTACAAAATTGTCAATTATAAATCGACAAATACGAATGAAATTTTGCTATAATATTAAGCTATATGTACATCTTTACCATTCCAAAACTCAAAATCGGTTCAGTTATAGCCAAAAATATAACTCATTTTATGACTCATTAAGTCTTCCGTATTATATTGAAGAAAAAGTTGCGTATATATTGTATACGTGTGTGAGTGTTTAGTACGAAACATTTGTAGTGTAGGGTATTGAAGATTCGCCATAGCCGAACAAAGTATTCTCACTTGTTATATATTCAAATTTTACATTTGCTGCTAATAAATTTATTATCTTCCAGGAGAAAAAATGTACAGAAAAAATAAATTGTAATTTTTGTGTAGAAAAAAAGCAACAAATAATTTATAATTTTCAGTTTTGTATAAAGAAATTTGTAATTTTGTCATTTTATTATTAAGAAAATTTTGCAATTAGTAGAAAATTTATGGTAAATAAATTATGATTTTTATTTAAACAAAACAAATTAAAGTGTGGTTATGTAATATAAAAATTTGGAAATAATTTTTATTACAGTTGTGACGCAGTTCACGACATTTCGATCATACTATCACGAGCAATAATGTGTTTACTGAAAATTTCATTCGTTCATAATTTTAAATTTAGCGTCTGAATCTTTAAAAAAAATTGAATTTGATTTAGAGAAAAATTTTTTTCTTCGAAAAAGAAAAATTGAATATTTTTTAGTAGAAAAAATTTGAATTTTTGTAAAAATTGAAATTTTAAGAAAAATTGAATTTTTTAGAGAAAAATTGAATTTTTTGAGAAAAATTGAATTTTTAGAGAAAAAATTGAATTTTTAGAGAAAAATTGAATTTTTTGAGAAAAATTGAATTTTTTGAGAAAAATTGAATTTTTAGAGAAAAATTGAATTTTTGAAAAAATTTTCGATAAAAATTGAATTTTTAGAGAAAAATTTTAATTTTTAGAGAAAATGAATTTTTAGAGAAAAATTTAATTTCTAGAGAAAAATTAAATTTTTGTAGAAAAATTTAATTTTTAGAAAAAAATTAAATTTTTAGAAAAAAATTTATTTTTTTAGAGAAAAATTGATTTTTCTTGTGAAAAATTGATTTTTTGGATGAAAAATTGCATTTAATATATAAAAATATAAATTTTTAATGAAAATAAGTTAAAAAAATATAAAAAGATTTAATTTCACACTGAACTTTTTTCTTTCGTGATTTTTACAAAAAAAAGTGATTTTTACAAAAAAGGAGTTTTTTTAATCGGTTTTTGTGTAATCGCAAATTTTCGTTAAAATTGCTCTTAACCTTTAAATGACCCACTAAAGGTATTTTTTCCAAAAACTATTTTTATAGATAATTTAATAACTCTTTTTGTCATAATTTTCAATAAAATCCTTGGTTTCACAAAATTTACTCACGAAATAACCATTAATTATGTTACAAATATCTTTTCTTATTTGTCCCCCTCCATTATTTCTCCATTTTGTTCAATTTATCACAATTTATGTTTTCATTATCTGAAACAAATTGTGTTTTTTAATTAATTATTTCCTTAATTAAAAGGTGTCAAAGTAAATTACTTATTATTTGTTTTTAATTGTCTCTCAATTATTCAGTGAGAAACGCTGAAACTAACAGTTCTCAATAAATTTCAACGTATATAATTTTTATATGAAACTTAAATAAAGTTTTTTTGGCAAAAATAAAGGAAAATAAATAATAAACGGAAATAAAGTGAATTTGATAAATGGAAATGAAACAAATTGTAATTGAAGGGAAAATTGTTGAAGGGAAATGGAATGAAGGTCCCGCACCATTTTTAACAGGGGAAAATAAAATTTGAGTTTTAAATATTCTGTTTATGTCAAGTTTTTGGAATTCGAGTAATAATTAAAAAAGTTTTGTTAATTTGTCTATTTTCTATAGAATTTGTATTAAAGTTTTAATTTATATTTTTTCATACCAAAATGAGTAAAAGGTACACTCTTTCACAGAAGTATACATACGGTTCAACACTGATGTTTGTAACATAGAGAAATAATGATGTTACAATCCTGCCTGCTTTCCATATAAACAATTTGAACACACTAAAGGTTGCATTTTTGGAAATATCTTGATGAAATTTAGTATGTATTATTTTGGTCCAAGAATGAAGCTTATTAAAATGAGTTCAGACCAATATGTCATGTAACACCCTTACAAATGTCATCCAGGAATAAGGTTTTCAGCTTATAAAAGTGCAAAATATCGAAAAATGTGACAGAAATTAGTCTTATGTTATTCTAAGCCGATGTGCCATTATTATGCGTGAGTCGATATATTGCTTCTCAAAGGTTCATTAGAAGCCCCCTTCCAAATATCACTTTAAATGGCATAAATCTAACATATACGTTGGTATTGTAATAACAATTGGTCAAATTAAGATAAATAATACAAATAATAATTGTGCAAAATTTTACGAGAGTCGTTGCATAATCTCTTATAGCTTCCATTTAAACCCCACAACAGTTTGTTTCTAAATAATTATATTTCACATAAATGTTAGTTTCACAATGACCTGTTTCACACTAAAGATTAAATCAGGAAATAAAATTATGCGAGGGTTTATTTTTACTACATAGTCGGGATTGATCGACTATTATATTTTTGCTTGTTTAATTCATCAATTGTTTAAAATAACAAATGACAGTAATTTTATCGAAATTTTGATA
Source organism: Cochliomyia hominivorax (assembly GCA_004302925.2). Lineage (NCBI taxonomy): Eukaryota > Metazoa > Arthropoda > Insecta > Diptera > Calliphoridae > Cochliomyia > Cochliomyia hominivorax. The sequence goes on along the minus strand of PYHX02000494.1, from coordinate 3,671,459 downwards.
TAAATCATCGTACGCATACTTCACTAACTATGTGTACTTTGTGTTGTAAATACATTTTAAGTTTAAAATTAAATGCAAATTAAACTCTTCATGAAAACATGATCGAACTTTTTGTCCAAAAATTCTAAATTTTATTAATTCTTAATTAAGTTCTGTAACTAAAATAAACTTTACCTTTTAGTCCTTTTAAACCCCTAATTATATGCTATTTTATTTAAATCTCTTTTATTACCTTTGCGTCTTATATATGTCTTTTCAATTGTCTTCTCTCTAAACCAGAAAAAAAATTTCATTCAGTTTTATGTTGCCTAACTTAAAAGTAAATTATCCAATTGATTTGTATGGCCTACATTTAGGCTCATTTTATTAATATTTTAAAAAAACATTATAATAACAATTCTATTTTAGTTTTAAACATTATTTCAAAAAGCCAACAAGTGAAAAACATTATCAAACATTATTCTTAACATTATTGTCCCTTAAAGATAATGGCCTATTACTTTAAAACTTGTACACTTAAGGAAGAAGAATACTTTATCTTAGGGAGCACATAAATGATAAAAAGTAGGTCATGTTGAATGACAACAAGAAAAAGCTTTATTTAGAGAAAAATTTTTTATTTTTTTAAACTTTTGATATTTGGTTGAAATGTAGCACGCAGAAATTGCAACAACCTTATGACAGTTTTTGTTGCGTTGTGGAGAAAAACGAGTTGAAACATAAACTTTATTTTCTACCACTTTTGATTAAATGGAATTTTGGTAAGTTTTACATTTTGTTTAACTCAATTCTATGTCAGGAGATAAAAAGTAAAATTTTTGCGTGCCACATGACACCAACACTAAAAACTACATAAAAAAAATATTAATATTACACTCTCACACATACCACTAAATCAAAAAAAAAAATAAACTTAAAACTCACACATTTTTTTGCAGGAAAAAATGAAGAAAAAACATTAAAGGTAAATGACTAACATCCGCTTCGTTAATATTCCTTTTTCTTGTTTGTTCGGTTTTGTTCTTTAGACAATACTGTACAGTGGGGGGAAATTGTGAACACCTATTCCACTTTCTCTTCCTTTCAGATAATAGAGAATGTTGATGATCGTTTGAGAAATTTAAAGATACTCAGACTAGAGTCTGGATACAACATTAGACTATATGATACACCTGTCTATAGTCTCGATGGTACAGCAGATTACAATCTGGGCAGAAATACCCAACTATTGTCTGGACAATATACCAGATTACAGTTAGTAAATCAGACTAGAGTTTAGATAACAATCAACCACTATGCTCTAGACATCAGATAATAAATGATAAAAGTTCAGACCATACATCATGCTACAGTTTGGACAAATCACAGAGTATAATCTCGACAAAAAAATTGACTACAATTAAGTTATAAATTCTTTATGATAAGAACTCACCCACTGTGCACGTTGCGTTGCAAGCAAATGAAGCAAAATGTTGTGTGTTCATTCATTCAGTCATTACGTCATTCTTTTTGTTAACAAAACTCGTGTAAATATTTTCGTAGAATTTATTTTACTCCTCTAAACTTGTGTTAAATTTACAGGATTCTCTGACTTAATCGGTGTCTATGTAGATGTGTTATTGTTGGTGAGACCTAAGCTATTGCTCACCTGTGAAGTCAAAAGTTAAATGACTGTTAGCTAAAAATTCTGTTAGTCTAGTTATAGTTGTTTTCACAAAAAAAGCTATATATAAAACATTGTTGAACTTGTATTTATGTATATGTGTCTGTCTGTCTGTCTGTTTATATTCTTCATTTATTTGTTTCTAACTTTCTATATATCATTTTGTCTAGAATATATATTGTTAGTGTTATTGTTTACATCCCATAAATGTTCAAGTTTTCCTTTAGGTCACTTTTGGCCCAATAACTTTTGTTGCTTTTTTCTGTTGTAATATTACACGTTTCTTTTACCTGGATACATGTTGTTGTTGTGCTTGTTTAACAAAATGTTTTATTATTGTTTTATTACGTCTACAACCGCAACTTGACACCTTGATTGATGACTGCTTGATTGAATGAATAGGTAAATGAATGACTGCCTGAATAAATGAGTAAATGAATCCTAAAGATTGTTGCTGAGTGTTAATATTGCAAAAGTTTAAATTAAGTGTTAAACGTATTTACTGTAATATTTTCAGGGTAATTTTGTAAAGTAGAAGAAGAAACATATTTAAAAGGTGTCACTTTATGAGGCCATATTCATACTGAATCAAGTCAAGTGGGTGTTCATGAAGTGTTTGTGATTAAAATGTAACGATTATTTGAAACTCATTAAAATTACTCATTTTCACGTTAATTCGATTGAATTGTTTTTAAATTTATAAATTAACGATAAAATTTCATTCCATAAAAAATTTCTAGTAAATCAGCTGTGAGAATTAAATATCGTGCAAATTTGTAGAAATTGTACAACATTTTTTTGAAATAATTCTTTAACTTTTGATCCGTAGAAGGTGTCTTTATATAATTTAGATAAGACTACTGACGAGGTAGTTTCCGGTACATCTGAGTGATTACAGGCCCTCTGTTGTCAGAAGGATAGTGAATGGTTTTTCAAAATAGTGATCTCGTTGATTTGTTGAAAATTCTACAAATAATATAAAATATGAGGCTGAGGAAATTTGATTTGTGGAGAGTCCTGTTTAATATGTGAGTTATCTCTTACAGTTTCCAAGACATTAATATCTAATGATATTGTTAAACAAATTTTTATTTTGAGGTCTCAAAAACATTTTATGGAAAGTATCTTAATTTGTATAATAAATAGTCAAATTTAAATTTTTTTTCAAAGTTATTTGGTATCTAAGAAATATTAGAACATATAACTTCTTTTCAAATGTGGTTGAGATAGAAAAATAGTGCTAACATTACTCTGAGGTTTACCGTTTGACTCAGAATTACTTTTTGAGTGGATTAAAGCATGTACGTCCGTCCAGGAAACAGGTAGATATTTTGTATGGAACTTAGCACGTACACTTGGATTTCACTTGCATTTTTGCAAAGTCCTAAAATCATAAGCTGGATTCAAAATTAAATTATCCCTAATATTAAGCTATAAATATAAGGTAAAAACCTAAAAAGTTTTTCTGCTAAACGGATCTTATAATGGCAGAATGATCATTTAAAAAAAATAATTTTTAATGAATTTTTGACATCAGATAACTTTCGATGTACATTTTATTCTTGACGCAGAAATGTAGAACTTTGAAAGGTCCCCGTATACGACTCCGACCACTTATGCTCGTCTCCATATCAACTTCAAAATACCTTAACTCTAAGCATGTAAAATTTCATGCAAATAACTCTTATAGTTCAAAAGTTACTGAATTATTTAGAAAAAAGTCAATTAGAGACGTTAAAAATGGAATGACAAAGTTTGTATACCCTCATAATCATTGGGAGTATACAACGCCTCCTGGAAATCTAGTACTAATTCAAATCGTTAAAATTTTTAGCTTTATCAGATGTGGGTCTATTCAGGACTTTAGATTTTGGACTGAGATTTATTTTAACTTATTTTAATATAATTGAAATTAATATGTTTATTAAACGAAATATATTACGCTGTTAAAATCCAATTTAAAAGCTAAAAACACTGTATAATCAACATCCTACAATTGTTCATGATCTCCCCAAACATTTTTCCCATAATACACATACACATGTACACACATGTATTTGTGTATACAGATATTTTAATTTTCAAAAAATAAAACTTGTTTAAAAATAAAAGTTATTTGAATGTTTATTCCATGGCAGCTTCAACAGCAGCGGAATCATTATTGTCATCATCATCATCCAATAATGTTGATTTTTGAATGAATGTCATCAATTGTGGCATTTTCTTTACTTTTCACTATATTTTTGTTGTTTTGTTTTGTTTTGCTTTGAAAATTATGTTATCACTTCATCTATCAATAACACATTTTGGTGGCGGCATTTAACGCACCTCTTTAAACACGCGTATATTGATTTCAAATTATTTCAACTTTCGTCTCTTTCTATCACTCCTCATCTCCCTCCCTTTCTACGATATGAGAAAAAAAATCAAGTTTTTCTCATAACATTTATTGTTATTGAAAAATTGTTTGTTGGTTTATTGAACTGTTGTTTGAATATTTTGGTTTGGTTGTTTGCTACATTAAATTGGATTGGACTGGATTGGATGTGTGAATAGATGGATGGACGAGAGGGTGGACGGACGGTTGGATCGATGAATGATGCTGTTTGCTTCGATGATTATTTTGTTCATTTATTTAACAAGATTTTTGTGTGTTCAAAGGAAATTAAAACAATTTAAAATTGAATTTAAAAGAAATTATTTTCAATTATGAGAGACTGTTTTCGATTTTTTTTCGACTTTTTGCAGACTTAAATAAATTTATGGCCTCAAGTAATAAATTTATTAAATGTAAAAAAGATATTAAATTGGGAGTTTATATTGGATATTAAAAAATATACAGAAAAAAAGGAAATTTCAATAATTTGATCATAATTGAAATAAAATGTTTACATAAAATTTAAATAAAACTCCGAGAGAAAAAAGTTCCCAGATTTAAATATTTAAAAAATCTATTTATTATTTGTTTTCTTTTTTTTACAATTCTTATATTTCTAAATTATCACACGTCAACACGTGTTCTTTATTTGCAATACTTTTTTCCATTCTTTCTTACTTTTATTATTGTATTTTGACTTGTTTTTTTGCAAATTGTAAAATGTGCGAATATCTTCTTCATTTCTATAAAAAAAAATACTTAAATTTTCAAATTTACTTCGTTACGCACACACTCAAACACACCTACAAATATTTGTACGATATTTTTGGAAACAGTAGTAAAAGACGTTGTTCGCGTTGTTTGTTAAGGCACGTAAAATACAAAAGAAATCAAATGTCATTTGCAAACGTTGGCAAAAGATTTTTATTTTATTTTCTTTATGCCACTAAACTCACAAATAAAATGGAAAACATCAGAAGTAACAGAAAAAACATACAAATAAATTTTCTTATTTTCCCAAAAAAACAGAAATAGAATTTTATTTAACACATACTCGAAGAGCACCACGCAATGGCAGCAAAAGGAAAATATATCGTAAAAAGAAAATATATGAGATATAAAATATCTGAAATGTGGAAAGATATTTAAAGGAAGCAATTGTAAGTAAAAACTACAGTTATGAGTAAAACTTAAGTCTAGAATAGACTCTAGACTAGATAATAAAATAGTCTCTATTCTACATAACAGACAAGACTCTAGTGTAAGTAAAAACTAGACTCTAGTCTAAGAACAGACTGGAGTAGTTCAGTTCCATTTCAGTTCTAATTCAGTTCTAGTTCAGTTCTACTTCATTTGAATTCCTGTTGTAGTTCAGTTCTAGTTCAATTCCAGCTTGTTAGTAGAAGTAGACTACACAGACACTAAAATAAACCAGATTATAATTTAATGAAGAATCCTAGACTACAGTCTAGATTATAGTCTATTTAATAAAATATAATATAGACTATTTGCTAGACTATATTATGGTCCATAAAAGACTAGGATATAATCTAAATAATATATTACATTATAGACAGTAAACTAGTCTTGACTGAAGTTAACTAAAGCCTGATGTAAATTAGATACAGATTAGATTAGATTTGATTAGATAGACTAGAAAAAACTATGCTAATGTAACTAGAGCGAAGTCTCTTAAAGCTCTTTGTACTCCTCATTTTTTGTGTGTAAAAGTCAGCTTGGAAAAGATGTATTCCAAGGTTCGATAAGTATTTAAACTAAAATGTGAAACGTGCTAATGTGATGTGCGAAAGCCAATAGAGTATTTGTTTGTATGTGAATGTAATAGAATTTTATGAATGTGTTTGTTTACATGATTTTTTTCTTTTTAACAGTATATACATATGTATGTATATGTGTATATTTAAGCGTTTGAGTGTGAATCTAAGTATGTGTTAAATTTATTAGCTGTCAAATAAATCTTAAAGTATTACAGCCTTTTTTTGTTATTATTGTTGTTATTGTTTTTGTACGTCATATTAAAAGCCAAAATAAGACCAAAGCAAAGAAATTCGAGATGATAAACCCTTTTTTTCAACTTTCAATTTTGTTTCATTCTTTTAGATGTTTTTTTCCACTCTACAATGATTATTTCTATACGATTTTGTATCTTAATAAATCGTTTGTATGTGTTGGTGTTAGTTGTGCGTGTTTGTGTGTAAATGTAATGTGGTGAGTGAGAGGATTTCGTTTAACACTTTTTACTTTTCTATTTATTGTAAATTTTGTTTATATTTTTTGGTTTTTTCTTCTTCCGATGTAAATTATGCAAATTTTGGTGTTGGTTTCTGTTGTCATGTATGTGTATGTGTATGAATGAGTGTTTTTTTTCAAAGATAATGAATTTACATAATACATGGCGTATTCTAAAGAAAATTAACATTTTTGCGTTGTCTGCTTTTAGGCGGTTATTTAGAGAACATTTACATATAACGGCAAACTTAACATAAATACACACTCACTTACATTTAAATGGGTTTATTGTGTGAATGTTTATATATTTTACAAGGATTTTGTTTAACTCTAGATAATATTTTATAGTTGGTTTATGTGTTTATAACTTAAACACATACACTTTATTACACACTTTATCTCTCTATCCCTTTCCTAACCCTCTTCCCACATTTTATTTAATAACATTATTAATTGGCAAATGTTTGTAAATAATGACTCATATATATTTGTTTGTATCAGAAATTTAGAAAAGAAGAGGGAGTATGGCATATATGTTGGCAAAATTAATTAACAACGTCAATTATTAACAAAATTCTTTGTTTAAGCTCCTTTTTCTCTAATTTTTATTTTGTTGGTGGTAAGAAGTAGGCAACATTTAAAACATAAAATTCCGCCTTAATGTAGACAATATATTTATGTTGTAACGTTTATCTAATCTAATTGCAAGTAGTTACCATTCCATTCATTTCACTTGATTTCCATTTTCGTTTTATTGTTTAATGGTTTTCGATGACTTTTTCATTAAAATTAACAAGTGAAAATGTATGTATTTAATGCTGAGATTTAGAGAGATAAAGGTTTGTTCAGAATATAATTAAAATGTATTTACTAAATATTGAAACAATAATTGAGGATACTTTTCCTTGATAATGATTTGAGGAATATTGTAAGAAGTGACATATAATAGAATTAATGTTCATTCAGCAATCGTATATAAGAAATTACCTATATATAACGGACAATGCTTTGCCCGTTAGCAAAGCTCATTTTCAACAAGGACCGGTTAGACAAACCCATATAGAAACTGTACCTATAGTTTTGACTTTATTTATAATTTTCAGGTTTTCGAATTATCCATATCCATTTCCATATTCATGGATATAAAAATAATCGAAGATATATTTTGATCAAAATCATCATAAGCATTGGGAAGAGAGACGGTTTCTTTTATTCACTAAAAACTTAAATCGATTGGAAATGAAAATGAGACAAAACATGTAGAAAAACTCCACATATAAGTACAAAGTAACAACGACATTCTGTTACACTCGTAGACATTTTAAAAGGAAACACTTCATCTCAATCCTTACAAGTATCAATCTTTCTTCCTGTTAACAGATCAATGTAAAAGAAAATCACCATTAAGACACGAGATTAATTTTATTTTATTTATATTTAATTAAATCATAATTAAGCACCTTAAAATACTAAATTATTTAATAAATAAAAATATTTTTAATAAAATTATATAATAAAAATAATAACAAAAAATTCGTTTAAAAATCGTTTGGCACAAATTTGTTTATTTTTTTTTTTGATTCTTAATAACAAAAATATATTAACAATCTGCTATAAATTTATTATTCATGACCCTTTTAAGGTTATTGATAACATAATTTAACCCTTTAGACGCCAAAAATTTTCTAGAAAAAAATAATAACTTCAAATTTAAAAATTTTGCACCTTCAGTCCTCACATCTTGCACTTTCTTAAGAACGAGTTAAAATAAATTAAATCTTATCATCATTACATCGCTTTCTACTTCTTTCTACTCCTGTTTACCATTCGTTAAATCGGCTACCGATTTCAAGGGCACACCCTTATCATCAATTTCCACAGAGGGCACTAAAGGTGGCTTGAAACCATATTCCACATGCAAATTTCTACCAAAATCAGGACTTCTCTTTAAACTGTGACCATTACGCCATCTTTGGAATTCATCAAAATCTTTTTTATAACCCTGACCTGGACGTTCCAAATTCTTACCCACCGCTATTGAAGAAGAGGCGGCCAAATCGAGTGGCAAAGTATTGTAATCGTACTGATAACGGGCTCCCACATCCCAACTAGATATACCTTTAGCGCGCATTGGTGGTGGTTTGAGATCATACAACATATCTGAAATTTTGTAGGTGGGTTTAACATTCGGTTTGGGAGTATTTTTAGAGGCACTTTTTGCTTGCTGAGCATTTTTATAGGCCTGTTGCATTTGAGGCACTAATTTCTTAAGCATTTTATTGTAATAAGACTTCAAAATATTGGGAGGTATACGAGCAAATGAAGCACCATTTACACTTTGAGGCCAGGTAGAGGCATGATCGAAAACAGGAGGATAATGTCCACCAGAGTGTCCATAAGGTGATAGGGGACCATGAATTGGTGCTGGAAAATGTAAAGCCACAGGTATTTTAATGGGAATTGCTACTGGACGATCTATGAATTTTTTGACCACTACTTCTACTGGTTTCTCCACAATTTTTTCGACTTCCACTGGCACATGTTTCTCCACAACTTTTTCCACAACCTTTTCCACAGGGTAAGGAACTGGTTTTTCCACTATAGTTTCCACAGGAAAGGGACGATCTATGAAATGTTGAATATGCACTGGTATACCTACCGGTTCAGGAATAGCATAGGGCACGGGTATATGCTTTTCAACAATTTCCTGCAACACCAGTGGAGTAGTAGGTGGCGGAAGCTGATATGATGGATATGCGTCTGCCTTAAAAGGTAATGCTTGGGGAGCTTCTAAAGGTGGTGTTAAGGGTTCTTGTGATAATTCCTTTACCACATGTTCAGCTTCCTCATGAAGATGTTCTGCTTGGGGCGCTGAGGCTGCATATACTGGCTGATATTCTGGCTTGGAATGGTTAGGATGTTCATGATGATCATTATCTTCATGATGATGTCCAGCTTGGGGCGCTGAAGCTGCATAAACTGGCTGATACTCTTGCTCGGGATGGTTATGATGTTCATGAGGATCATATTGCGCATATGTGTCATGTTGCGCATGAGAATCATGATGTGCATGAGGATCATTAGACTCATGTTCATCATAATGCTCTTGTTGTATTTCCAATTGTTGGGGAGTCTCTACAATATGACTTTCTTGTATAAGATTTGATTGTTGTATAATACCAAAATCGGGCAAGTCCTGTGTGGGATTTGCAGCTTGTGAAGGATTTGAAATATGTTGTTCATTGTGCACTGAAGCAGCCGGCTCATATTGTTCTTCCTCCTGTTCCACATGTATGGGATTTTGTGAGAGCGAAACATATTCATGTGGTGGTTGGGGATGATTTTGTTGCTGTTGGATCTCAACAGATTCCTTATACTTTTGTTCGGGGTAAATGGTTTCATGTTGTTCTATTAGGCGACCATCCTTTTCGGTTATTAATTTGTTGTGAATATTAATAGACTTTTGTACCTCAACATAAGTGTAGCCAGCATTAGCAGGTTTGGGAGTAGTAATTTCGGGTTGCGGAGCTTGATAATGTTGTGAGTGATAAGCCATGGCATCGGATACAAATTCATGAGGAGATTTAATAGGTCGTGCTGGTATTACTTGAGGTTCTTGGGAATAAGTTTGCTTGCTCTCTTGGGCTTCAGGAGTGCTAATGGTAACAAAGACTAAATTACTGCTAGGTGTGGTAGGTCTGTTAACATCATCTTGATCAGACTGCACATGATAATAATCATTAGCGTGATCACTGTTGATTATATGGGTATGTAGAGTCTGCTGGGGATATTGTATGGAAGAATGTTGTTGCTCTGCTGCAATTGGTGCTCGTATGGATTTTTTCGCCGAAGAATCTTGTTCCGTATCAACTTGATATATATCTTGGACATTTGAATGATCACTATTTACTATGTGAGTATGTAGTTTTTGATATTGTTGGATCAGTGGTTGCTGTTGAACATATTGTAGTTGAGCCGCTGGGGGTACTGTTTGTATATGATTTTGGCCAGCTGATCCTTGTTCATAATGAAAATTACCTTTGCTAATGGGCAAGGTATTGCTTTCATGTGATAGTATGGGATTTTGGAAATTTTTTAAATATTTTCTCGAGGGAGCTTCATTTAAAGAATTCTGTAAGTATTTACTATGCTCCACAAAAGATTGATAAGAGGGACCATTTCGGGAGCTCGAATGCCTCTCTCCCTTCTGGTCAGCGTGAATAATGCGTACATTATATTGATGACTGGGTGTAACATGATAATTAGTGCTTTCTGCATGAGGAGGTGCTACCACAATTTGTTGTGGGGCATCCTGTGACTCAGCTATTTGATTATCATCTTCAGGGGCCTCTACGAAGTCATCATTGTTGTTTTCATTTAAAATAACTATAGGTTCCTGAACCTTAAAATCTGTTAAATTTTTGCCAGTCGTATTAACCGGATTTACCAACATACTGGGCAGTACTGAAGCTTCCCTGGCAGCCCTGTTTATGCGTAATAAATCATCTTTACTTATAGAATTACTGCCATCTCGGAATTCCTCACTGGATCTATAGGAGCTGGGCTCGGTAATAATTTTCTCTACCACTATCTCAGTATGACCTGGTCTAACTTCCCTACGAATTTCCCGAGTAACTGAAGTGGAAACAGTAATAATGGTGGCATTTTTGGGCAGTTCAGTTTTCATTTGTTTCTTGTTTTCCATAACAGGCATAGGCTTGAAAGGTGTAGGTGTAGAGCGTATTATAGTTATGGGTTTAGCGGTGGTGGTTGTCGTGCTAGTACTTTTTGTAGTTGTTTCTGGATCCCCAGCATAACTGAAACGAAAGATATCGGAAAATCCTTTTGGAAAAAGATTAGTTAACACTTCATTAATGGTAGACTGTCGAGTTTGTGATTCCTTCAAAGCCTTCTCCTCAGTAGGATCACTGTAATCCAAATCGAAGGGTATATAGGCATGAGTGGAACTGGGTTCAGGTGTAATGACATCAACCACAGAAGTCACGGTTACAAAGGAATTATCAAGATTCTGTTTTAATAAAAAATTATTTAATAAAATATAACGAATTATTAGATAAAGGCACAATAAGCAAATATTAAAGCTTTACCTTCCTTTTTCCTCGACAATAGCAAATGTTAAAGAAATATTCTAATATTAAATTCTCTATTTCCGTTTAATATAATTTTTTAATATTTTCCTTTAAAGCCAAATATTTGCTTAATGTGACTTGAATTTTGTCGTTCTCTCTCACTCTCTCTCTCTCTCTCTCTCTCTCTTACCTTTTTTATAATTTCCTTATTTCCATTTTCATTGACATTTAATAAATGTTCATGAAATTTCTGTTGTTCATCTTCTTTTTCATTTAGTTCGTGTTGCGTTTCTTCTCCTTTAACATTTTGTACCTGTCGATGTTCTCGCTGTTGTTGTAGTATTTGCTGTTGTTGCTGCTGTTGTAATTGTAAATACAACAATTGTTGCTGTTTTCTTTGACGTTGCTGTTGATGATGTTTTTGGTTTAATATAAAACTTGCCAAAGTTGTTGATGTCACATTTAAAGGTGGCTGTAAGGGTAACAATGATGTTGTTGTTTCATCGTTTATATTATTTAAAAATTTGTTGACAAATGTTGGTGCTGTTGTAGTTGTTTTTGTTGCGTTAGTATTTGAATTTGTTAACTGAAAAACTGTTGCTGAAATATTTGATGGTTCTTCTTCTTCTTTTTCCTCTTCTACAGTTTCGTCTTCAGTTTCAGATTTTGCTATTGTTGATTTTAATGTTGTTGTTGTTAGTTGTAATGGAAATGGTGTTGTTGTTGTTGTTGATTTTATTTTTCTTATAGATTTTGATGTCTTAACAGATGTTGCAGCTGCCTCCGTTGGTATTGTTATAGTTGTTAAGGTGGTTAGTAATATTAAAATACTGACAATAACAGTTGGCATTAAAGATTTTCGTAACATTGCCAATCTTTTTTTTTGTTGTTGTTTTTGTATTGTTTGGTGACATGAAATAAGAAATGAGAGAGAAATGTAAAATAATTTAAATTATTTTTGTGGAAGGATATTTAGTTTCGATACATATTAAATTTGAATTTCAAAAAACATGAATTTTGAATAAAAATTTGAATTATTCCATAACTGACAAATTTTACTCTAGGGAACCAGTGTTTGGTACCAAACTTACTTGAAAAAAAATAAATATAATATTAACTTAACAACGTAATTCATTTAATATTTAACCTTAAATATATAAATGACACAATCATTATAATCTCTGAAAATAATATGGAAATGCTCTCCAAAATTTAGGACTTAAAACAGATTCCCACTTTTTTATTTAGAAACATCCATAATTCCCATTCGGGGAAAGAAAAAGTGACTATTTCAGTTAATTGATCAGTCTTCTTTTTAAAATGTGCAAAATATTTGAAATTAAGAATTAAGAATTTTAAAGCAAAATATTCCAGAGCAAAATTGTGGACAAAAATCTTGCCACCTTTAAAAACAACGCAAAATGTCGTTTTTTCAAAAATTTGTCTTTCAATACAGAATTTATCGGATTCAAACCAAATAAACATTTTAATTGTTTTGATAACCAAATTGAGTTCACAAAGTTAAAGAAAAAATGTAAATTTGATACCAAAAGCGACCAAGACTGAAATACCACCCATTGACCCACTAAGAACTTGCGCTTCTCTAAGTCCAAAGGAAGTACATTTGAATAAATTTCATTAAAACTAATTTAGAAGATTAGGAGTAATTGACTTAAATCTTAATAAAAATAATGAGAAATATATATTAATGTTAAGGTGCCCCACTTGCACCCGCTAACTTCAAACATGGACCAAATTCACAAAGTTATAACACCATATGCCACTACTGTCATGTGTTAATTCATGCAATGTATGTTACCATAAAAGTTCCAGATTATGCTAAACTCTGTTTTATATGGTTTGTGAATTCGATGTTATAAAAGATATAAGATGTTCCATTAAAGTTATAATAAAGATTTAACAAAAAAAATTAAAGACAAATTTTTGATCACTGAACAATAAACAAAAGATAATGACGTATCTGAATGAATCAATATGTTTAAAGTCATAAAACAATTCATATTTAAATTAAAACCTGCTCTAGTAAACAACTAAAAACACACGCGTTTAATTTCAAAAAACGTAATTTTAAACTACGTTATCTAGATAGCAACGTAACATGATTTAACGTAGTCACTAGTTCGATAACTTAACAAATAGGTGTGTTGGTAAGTATTTGTGTTTAAGTATTTAAAGAAAAAAGTAAGTCTACTTGTAAGTTAGTAAATAACTAACTAGTTAGTTACTAGTTAAGTGAATATAACTAAAAAAAATAAGAAAACTTAATTTATGGAGGTTTTTGTTTTTATTTTTCGGGTTCGTTAATCGCTGAAGTTTTTTTTTCACAATGTTTGGTGTCAGTGACCGTAAAGTGTCATAAAAGATTGTTTTTGTATTTGTTTTTTTATTTTTATTATTAAAATGTATTTTATTTTTATCTTAAACTCATGAATTATGAAAATAGTTTTCTTTCTATTTGATTTTTTCAAACAAACAAACAAACACATGAACATTTGTAACTTTAAGATACAAAATTTATTAAAAAAAATTGTTATTGCATAAGTTTTAAGTTTAACTTCTTTTGTTATTTTTTCCCATTTTTTGCTCTTTTTGTATTTTTGTCTTTAAATTTAGCTTTTTTTTACATAGCACAAGTGGTGAGGAGGGTATACTAACATTGTCATTCTGTATGTAACGCTAAAAAGAAATCATTTTAGACCCCATAGTGTGGATATATTATTGCATCAAATCCAAATCTGAGTTGATTTAGATATGTCCTTCTGTCTGTCTGTTGTTGGCACGCTCATATCCACCATAATTGAAAGAGTTCAATGAAACTTAGTTTGATCATTTCTTATAGTCCTGAGAAGTTATCTGAGGCAACCTCAGAGTTCAACAAATTAAGAATGAAACTTTTCCACAATTAAATATTTTTGCTTTAATTTCATTCCAAAAATGATCAAAATCGGTTCAGTAGAAAAAAAGTTATATCTAAACTTATAAGTTATATTATTCATCATTAAGTGTTTTATATTATATTTGAGAAAACCTGTTATATATTGTAGACCGCTGTGTATATATGTGTGAGTGTGTATGTATGAAATGTATTTGGATAAATGTATTTACTTCACAAGCATTTGTTGTGTAGGGTATTGATGATTTGGCTTAGCCGAATATAGCATTCTTGCTTGTTTCTTTTACTTTTTTTGGCAAGTTTAAGGCCATAAAAATAAACAAACAAACAGACAGACTCATATTTTTTCGAATATATTTTTTGAAAGTTATGATTTGATGATTTGAAATTTTACACTTTTCCAAATTCAACTCAAACTCATATGAGTTTGTCATTTGTTTTTTAGGGAAAATTGCAAAAAAGTAAATAATAGAAATGATTTTTATCTAAATATGAGTAAAAGTATTTCCAAATTATCTTTAATTGTTTAACAAAAAATGAAATTATTACAATTTTACAGTTGCTCACATAAGTAATAAGTACAAACATCATAAACAACACATTAAACAATCAGCCCAGGGAGAGTAATGAGATGAAGTTTTTGGTTACTTTTACTTTAATTATTCAAAATCATAAAATTTTTTTTAATTATAAAATTTTAAAATGATTTTTTCTTTTATGTATCTGAAAAAATTGCGGTCATTGTGGGAAACAATTTGGGCCAAGCCAACGCCATGCATTTGCAAAATATTTAGTTTAAATTAAACTAAAGTAATTGATATTTAAATTAATATTATTTACATTTTTTTTGCAAAACACCCGCCTTTTTTATGCTTAAATTATACAATTGTTATGAGCTTTTATTTTAAAAGCTTTTGTCTTAGTTGAACACTTCCGGTGATAATAATAAGTACAGTTTTGTGGTTAAATGTTTACAATTACTATTTCATGAAAACATAAATTAAAGAAAGAAAATCTAATAATTATTTTAAACACTTTACCAATTTCAGTGGTTACTTGTACAAGGCGAAGAAGGAATCAATTAAGACTTATGAAATCAAAATCTAAGTCGCTTAGTCGTCTGTTTAACTGTTTCCTTTTTGGCCTGCATTTTTTTTCACTGCTCAGCAAAATAAATTTAGTCGGAAAATGTTATAGGAAACAACCTCTACAACCTCTGAAACAAAGAAATTGTACATAAATAAAATGTCTCCTTTTGATATATTTTGCAGTGGACTATAAACAATCATGGTATAAATCTGCAAATGTCATGGCGACGTCTATAAGGCTCCTGTAACTGAAAGTTTAACGAGTAAAACGAAAAAGTGTAGGAAAGCTAGATGGTTTGGGTTCAACTCATGGTGGAAGGTATTAAAGACTCGATGTGAGTACTTATTATGGTAAAATTGACGAAAAGAATTTTTTGTAAAAATTTAAAATTTTAAAGAAAAAAATTTTTTTTTTTGGTGAAAAACAAAATTTTTTGTTGAACAATTATTTTTTATGAAAAATAGAAATTTTGATAGAAAATCAGAAATTAGCTATCACCCTATTCCGCGAAGAGAGTTTTAGAAGATTTATATTCTTAAAACCTTAGAAGATTTAGCATCTAATTATAGACAAATAAGGAAGAGCGTTTTACTTAAATTTAAATCTCTACAGATATCAGTCTATATTTGTTTAATTATCTGGCAAATTTCATTGAATTCGTACAATTAATCTGGCCGTGAAAATGCTTGCAACAGACATAAAGATGGATATAGCTAAACTGACTTGGATTTTGATGTTATGCAGGAATATATATAGTTTGTAGAGATGATTTCTTTTTGGTTTTACACAGGAAACAACAAACTTAATATAACTTCTTTAAGCAGTTGTGTTAGAGCTTTTATCAAATCCACATATGCATATTTGATGCAAGAATAACCAAACATTTTTAAGAATTTTGCATAGATTTCAGGAAGAAAAAAAATAATAAAATAAAAAATATAAACTTCTAAAAATGTTTAATATTTTGTTTCATTCTTTCCTGGACTTACTAAAACCTTATAATACTCCAAATCAAAAATACCAAAGGTCCATGTGAAATTATTTGGAAAATGTTTCAGTAATTTTAAAGATTTTGAGAGCGATTTTTTTTTAAAGACAACATTCAGCTAATTGTAAAATTATGTTCCTAAAATTAATACCACTAGTGTGAACTTGGCTTAACAGCTCTATTTTATTCAATTAAATCACATTTTCATCTGTAATATCTTTTTATAACTGAATCACATTTAATGATTTTTATTAGTTTTATTTGCATGCAAACAATCACACGATTTTGAATTATCGAATTAAATTCTTCAGTGATTTGGATTCGCAACTGGGACAGTCCAAATAAATATTGAACTATGAAATTTTAAATTTCGTTTCATTGCTAAAGATCTGTTATATATATTTATTGTTTGATTTTAACAAACCTTTTAATTCCATTAAGTTTTAAAAACAAAAATTTATTTTTTAAATTTTGTAACTTTAATATTATTTTTTATTTATATTAATTTTTATTTAAACACAGCACCGGTCACTTTATTTTGATTTTATAATAAATAATTATTAGCTTAAATTTGTAAAATCACTATCCCGATTAATGACCACTTTCCAAGACCGCCCGCCGTAAAGTAATCCAGATTAAAAAGGATTTAGTTTATGTAAAATCAAGATTAAAATCTTTAAAATTTCTTTCGAGACGTCACTTATTGTTTGTAAATTTATTTTAATATTTGTTGTTATTAACGCGCTTTAATAATAACGACACGACCGTTTCTTGGCTGCTGTTGTGAGCGAATGAAAGTGAAATTGAAACGACTTGAACGTTTTCATATTCACAATATGATCATCAAACGAACTTAGTGGTTGTTTTGTTTGCGATCTGCCAAAATCTGCAAAAATGTATTAAAAAATTTTACAAAACGACATGTTGAAGATGTCTGGTCTCAGAGCTTTAAAAAAGCACAACAAAAATTCAAAACAAATCCTGAAAAAAACTAAAGCAAAACAACAGCTTCCGAAAGGTTTTTTTTCTCGATATATATTTTTCATTTTACCGCTTAAACCTCAAGTTGTCTTGACTTTAACGCTGGCAAGTTGTTATGACTTTGTTAAGACTCTTGCGCAATTGAATTTTTTTCTTTGCATTTTTTTGTTGAATTTGCAACAAACATTACAAGGTTTTGCATTATTACAAGGGGGCCAAAACAAGTTTACCACATACAACAACAGCAGACTAGTTACTCTGTGGAGTATCAGTAAGTATTTGAAATTCATTGAAAATTACACGATCGCAAACAAAAAGAAATGGAAAAGATTTTTTTACAACACTTAAGCTATGAATGAGGCAGTAGCTTATATTTACTGGCTGCCAAACATTGCACATGACCTTAACGCAAATATTTTGTATACCGTGCGGCATGCCTCATGCATAATGTGCATTATTATGTGGCAACCAACAAAACTATGCAAAAGAAGCTGCGCTTGCGCTGCTGCTGTTGAATGAACGAAATGATAAAGCAGCTGGGAAATTTTTAAACTGGTTTTTTCTTTGTTTTTCATCTCAAATGAAATCAATAAAAATCCATTAAGAAATACACTTTTTTATTTTGAAGACGTTATTGCGAAAAGGGGAAAAATTAAAACAAATAATAATAAAAAATAGTGAAAGCCCTTTAAGCATAAGATAATGACAACAACAACAACAATAAAAATCATTAAGAGATGAAAAAATTTGCAAAAATTTTATTAAGTTATACAAATCGGAGATTATTAAATAAAAATTTTTATGATTATTTGACTCAATTGATACGAGATAACTGATGATAATTTTTTCCATTATAATCCAGGATATATATTGGCTGATTGATTGGATTCAAGCTCAAGGTTTTAGACTAGATTATAGTCTAATCTATAAAATGGATTGAGTCTAGTCTATAGACAAGATTATAGTCTAGGTTTTATAGTCTATAGCCTACTTTAGTAGTATACTCGAAGATTATTGTCTAGGCTGAGAAATACATTATAGTCTAGTCCATAGACTGGATAATTTTACAGGCTGTAATATATATTATAGTCTTTGCAATAATCTAGTACACTTCCCCATGTTCAAGTTCTGTCCACGATTAAGCGATACACCCATAGTCTTTTTTCCACAAACAGTTGTCATTTCCACAAACAACGGATATTTGATGCTCTAAGATTCCTCAGGTAGATCCAATTACTGTATGCCATCGGCATCATGTGATCCTTTAACCTATATAGCTGTCCCGACTATTCCAGTCACCTTGTTAATGGAATTGCTCGAGACCTTTTAAATAAATAAACAATAAAGTTATCAACAATTTCATAAAATTTTCAGAAAGCTAAAAAATAGTAATCACAGTTTATCATTAAATCTGCTCTAGATATTCGTTAAAAAAGTTTTAAGCAAATTTATTTTATTTGCAGCCTTTAAACTAGATTAAACTTCAGCTTATAATATGATCGCTTATAATCAATAATTTCTTGCATAATTTCCTAATCAATATTAAATAATTTCCTGATAATCATCTCTCAGACTTAATTTTATTTTCTCGTATTTTTCTTTTTTTTCCTATTAAACCATAATTTCGTGCTCTAATTTGTACACCTTTATTTTCAATTTTAATTGAGTACGGAAAAAATCTCTTTTTAAACGCATTTTTCTTTCCTTGTTACCATAATTTTCAGCATTTTTTCTATAAGTGACTTAATTATAAATTTTTTTCAATTTCAAAATGAATTTTTGACATATTTGTGCTACTGGCTTGGAAATGCACTAAATACACTTTAAAAGACTGGAATAAATGCAATTCACTTCCTTCCTCATAAACCAAAATTCATTATGACCATTTGAACATTTTGCAATACATGAAAAGGAAGAAAAAGCAAAAAAAAACAAAACAGAAATAAAGAAAAGAAATGAAACAATTCCGTCAGACAGACAGACGGACAACCAATTTTATTTAACAAATAATTTCATTTATTTCTTTTTATTTTTTTCTTCTTTTTACTGTTATTTTTTTGTAAATAGTTTTGTTGTTGTTGTTTTTTTGCAGCTTTTATTTATTCAATGTTAAAACTTGAAAGGAAGTGTTTATATCTGGTCTACACCCATCCATCATTTAGTTTGTTTGCCCCCTCTGCTTATACCCTACACCAATGTAAGTGGTTGGGGTATTATGCATTTGTGCAGAAGTTTGTAACGGACTGGAAAAAATTGTGTAACACCCACTATTAAGAATGCCGTTCGACTCAGAATCACTTTCTGATGTCCGTCCGTCTGTCTGTCCAGCTGGCTGTCCAAGTAAACGCTGCTCAAGGACGACGCCTATTGAATTTGTTAACATATCCGGTGTAGTATTTCAGGTAGCTCTCATACAAATGTCCTTCCGGAATGAGATTTTAAGTTTATCTCGTATATGTTTTATGATATTATAAATTAATATACTGGGGTCGGTCTATTACTTCTCATAGGTCCCATGCAAGCCTCATTCCAAAAATCATTAAAAAGTACTAAATCAATCGGAAAAAAACAAATTATACGAGGGTCATTCATACATTTTTCCTAGCTATCATTAACAATCAAAATGTGGTGTAGTGTATTTTATGGTCGGTCTATACCATTTTCCTTGTTTTCCACTTTTGTTATTTTTTATGGGTTTATTTCTAAAGGGGGCAACATTTTTGTTGCTTAATTGCACTTTTGTTTTGCAACAATTTATGACTTGTGAATATAATAAAGAAGATAAATTATTGAATTTAATGTTTCCCATTTATGCTATTTTTCACTTAATACCATTATTTTTTCTAAATTATTTATTAATTTGTCTTTGTTTTCCGGTTTCTTTAATCTTCAGAAATTTTATTTAATTTTAAGATTTTCTACCTTAATTCAAGTTATAATTGTTAAATAATGTTCAAATTCAAAAAAGTAAGAAAAAATACATTTAACTCTTTTTCTGTAAATAATAAATGGGAATTGTGGTTGTATCTGGCATTAATTATGCGGACATCTGTTAAATTATTTAAAATAAATATTTTTATATTAATTATTTATAATTTTTTATACCAATCAAGTGATTGTATATGTGTGTGTGAGTGCGTATGTGTGTGTATGTTTGAATGTTTTTTAAATAAAATTTTAAATTTTTCCAGAAACCATAAATTAAAATTCCAGGAAAATTAATGCAAAACGATTTCAAAAACAAATATGAAATCTCAATTTAATACTAATTTCTGTTAAATACTTTAATAAACAAATTAAATCACTTTGATTTATTAACTCTTTCAATTTTAGAAGCTTTAATTAACTAAATCATATTTACATAATTTTGAAAGGAAATTAAATCTGTAATTAATAATATTTTATTTAAAAAAAAAAAAAGGAAGTTGAAAACAGCGTATGACAAAATAATCATAGCAATAATCGGTGATCTTTTTTCGATAATTATAAAATTTTACAAATTTCATAAAATTGCTTATTTGAAGGTTTAGATTAAGATTTAGATTAAAATATACCCTACACCACCACAAGTGGTGAAGAAAGCATTTCATATGCAACGCTAAAATGGAATCATCTCAAACGCCATTATTGCATCAAATCAAAATCTGAGTCAATTTAACTATGTCTTCTGTCTGTCTGTCCACAATTACTGACAGAGCTCAATGAAATTTTGCCTAAATAATTGTTATAGTTCTGAAAAATTTATTATTGATAACCAACAAAATCGGTTCAGTTTATTAAAATATTTAGAACAATATATGAGACAACCTCTATAAATCGACAAATTAGATTTTGCCATATTATTAAGTTAAGTGTTCTTCATTACCATTCCAAATATTATTAAAATCGGTTCAGTTGATAAAAATTTATAGCTAAAATAAAGCTAATTTTGTGACTTATTAAGTATTCCTATGCGATATTAAAAAAGTTTATATTTTGTAAAAGTTTTTGACTGTGTGTGTATGAAACATAATATATTCACTTCATACGCATTCATAGGTATTGAAGATTCGCCATGTAGCATTTTTACTTGCTTTTGTTGCTTGTAGATTCGGAGTAAATCTATCTAAAAACGTTGATCACATATCGAATTCTGTATCATTTACTTGTGATCATTTATTCGTATTTTATAATTTGTAAGAAATTGCTTATAACTCGTTTATTTGATCAATTCAGATATGTTCTAGCAAACATGTATGATATTTTCGATCCTTTTTTTATATTTTTTACAAAAATTAGTATTAATCGATTATTTGAAATTTAGCAAGAATCTGCGATCACTTTCTTCAATAAAAAATCTATAACTACAAATTTTCATAAAATTGCTTATTTGAAGGTTCAAAATAAAAATATATCTGATAACTGATTTAAAAAAATAATTATAATTATAATTATAATTGTAATTATAATCTTTTATCACTATTTTTAAGGAATTTTAGTGACATTTGTCATTTTACAAATTTGATAATTTCGTTGTTATTAACATATATGTATGTTAAGAATTTTTCAACCTCACTTCTGGTAGAAATTTATGACCAAGTTTCATTATTTTTTAATTTTATAAAATTACTTATAACTCAGGTAGAGCAATTCTAATAAAAATCTGTGAAGAAGTTTATACTTTGGATGTAATTTAGTTATTTTCTATTTACGAACAACTTTCCTCAAGCCATGTGAAATTTCATTAAAAAATCTCTAAAGGTTTAAAAGTTTTAGAATCGATTTAGATATTCAGGTTCAGATGAAATAGTTGTTTTTCTGTGATCACTTTTAAGAATTATTTAGAAATCATTTTTAATTCTTAAAAACACATTTAAGACACTTATTTTTTTAATTTGATAAAATTTATTATGTATTTCAGTTTAATTTTGACGATAATCTGTGACCACTTTTTATTTTTATAGAAATTGCATAAAATCACTTCTAAGTCGCCTATATGAAGGTTTAGAGTAATTCCGGCCCAATTTTGTGATACCATCAATTATTTAAAATTTCATAAAATTGCTTATAATTTCGCTATTAAGTGGTTAGAGCATTCTAGTGATTATCTCAAATTTTGAAATTTTAGTAAATTTTTCATTATTTTTTATCGTTTTTTTTCTAAAATTGACATGATTTTACATGTTTAATTTCATAACGAATTTCCTACAATTAACTATCAACATATTTTTGTAAAATTATTTGTTTAATAAACATTGTTAACAAAAATTCAGCAATGATCGCAAAACAACAAAAATTGTTATTCAATTAAGGACACAAATAAGTGAAGTTTTAGAAAATTGATTTGGATTTAGTATCCAGGATGTTTTTATTGTTATCTTTTTAAAAATGTTATAAGTTTAAGTTAAACTTTTCTTTCAAGTTTTCTTTTTCTATAATGAATGAATTTATCACCCTGTATTTTTAATTTTTATTTCGAATTCGGATTTCGATTAATTGTTAGTATTCCTGTACATGCAGCAGCATGTTTCTGTTTAATATTTTTACAAGGACAAAATAATATATCACTGTATTTTAAATTCAATATTATTTCAATAAATGTTCGTTTACTGTTATTGTTTGAATACATACATATGTGTATATATGCATAAATGTATATATACATATGTATATAGAGAGACTCTTTATGGATAAACAGACATTTTTATTTAAATAAATTCAAACCCAAAAACAATTTAAAGATGGTATAAACTAAATGTACTTTTCACCAAATTAATTAAAATATTTGATATTTAATCACAATACTTTATCATAAAAGTGACACCTAAGTGACAGAATGTATATAGAATCGCGAATGGTATGCATTTTGTTAATACCAATACAATATCTCATCCATTTATCTTTGATTACGATAATTTTCAGTTTTAAAATATTACCAGGGTTAAATGTCCATGTATTTGTTTCAGCATCGATAATATTTCTGCATAACTGAACTATAAAAACATTACACTTATAAAATGTTTAATTTGTCTGTAATTAACTCAATTAAAAAATCACAGAAATATACGCAATAAAATTTTCTCAACGTCATACCAATAATAAAAAATTATATAACATTAAGTGACAATAATAAATCGGCTACAACGAATCTTGAATACCCAACAACAATAAATCTGTTTTCTGAATTATCGTTAGCATAGGGCATATTCAAGTCTAAACTAAACTCTATTCCACAAGTTATATTCTATTCACGTGACTAAAACCTGGCCTACGAGCTACAAGCTAAATATATAAACTATTCGATTAATTAGACTTAATTATAGTCAGTAAAATTACTTAACTCTATTTTATAAACTAGACTAAATTCTAGACTTAAAACAGATTTAACTTCAAGTTAAATACTGGACTAAAGTGTTATCCTTGAGCTAGTTTAGTTTGGTCTTCAATAGACTATATTATAGTCCATTAATTAGATGAAAATCTTGTTTTTGAACTGAAATAAAGTCTGGTCCATACAGTCTAAGACTTAACTAAAGACAAGACTTAAATTAAAATAACTAAACTCTAGACTAAATATTAGTTTATGGACTATACCCTAATCTACTCTAAATTCTGTGTGGGTAGTTAAAACTGCAGACCACTAACTAAACTGCAGAGTGTATTTTAAACTTAACTAACCTCTATGAAGTCAGGCGGATAGTCCTTTTGGCATTTATAGGATCTTGGAATATGATGGCTTTTATTGTTTTCTGTTATTGTATAACACACTAAACATATCCCCATTTAACCTTAGTTATGGTGTAGGGCATATTAAAACACAAACAAATTGATTTCATCATTAAAGTTTATTTAAATAAAAATTATATCAGAATGATGAGAGAAATATTGGGAAAAACCAACAGAATCACAGAAAAATCAACATTAACAATAAAAACAAACAAATTCAATTTAAATCAATAGAACTTCAATAATCAAATGTTTATTTATTTTTTTATTTATTAACAGTCAAGTAAATTTACATTGTTTTTTTTTTTGCAAAAAAAAAAAAAAAACATTTCATCAAAAATGTAATAAATTTTTAATAAAATTCCTATTACGTGACTTTTATAATAAAATCAATCATAATTCAATTCTTCAGTCAAATGCTCAAGATTTAAAAACGATTCCACTTTTTTTTTTGGGATTTTCAAGTAAAGATTTTATTATCAACCAACAATTTGGCTAAAATCGTTATCCTCCTTTTTGTATTTCGGTATTCAATTGTTTTCCAACAAAAAAAAATATTTGTAAATCTTTAGTTCCTCCATTTCGTTCCTTTTGCTTGTTTTCTAATCTAGAAAAAGCGATACATTAAAGACATGTGTCAATAATTGTCAGTTATTTAAGTTTTCTTATTTCGTTATTTTTTCCTACGATTTATAGTTATTTTTCCTTTTTACTATTATTTCTTTCGTTTTTTTTCTGTTGGCGCTCTAAAACTTTTGTGTTTCCAATTTTATCGTTTATAGTTTCTATAAAATCGAATCCGATTTTAATGCCTACAAGGAGTACATCTTAACAAATGTACAAGTGTTTGCATGTATGTGTGTGTTTACATACATGTGTTAGTTTGTTGTTAGTTGTGAACAATTTTATAGTTTTACTTTATTGAATATTGTCAATTTCAAGTTTTCTTTATTTATATTCAATAGTTTTTCTTTTTAGCAAAACAAAAAAAAAGCCTCGTTGCCAAAGTTAAATACCAACAAATATTATTTACTTTCTTATAGTACAAACACATGTACATATGTAGATATCATAGTAACTGTCAGACAAATAGACAGTTAGTCATTTGCTGTATGTACGAGTATTAAATGAATATTGTATACAAGTCACATATGGAGCAAAAATAACAGAGAAAAAAATTTATTAACGAAATATTGATTATCAAATAAATTTCATAGATATTAAAATAAGTTACACTGAAAAAAATTAAGCTAAAGAGAAACTCAAATTTAGGACTAAACGTTTACCACTAATCTCTAGGATGTTTTAGATTGAACTGTAGTCTAGAGTCAAAATTAAGCTGTAAGGCTGAAATAAAAAGTGATTCTTTAGACTAAACTGTAGATATGTAATACTTAAACATTATAACCATCGACTATATGAATATATATTTGACTAAAAACTAATTCAGATAATAGACATAGTCACTTTAAAATTGTAAAACTCTGTAAACTAGAGCAAGCACGTATCAATAAAATAGTCCAAACTATAGTTTAGAAACTAAAATATAGTCAACGAGCTTGATTGAACTCTAGCGCATAAAATTGACTAAATTCTAGTCTATAATCTACATATAATTTTTGATTATTATTTTGACTAAACTCTAGTTTATAAACTAGATCACAATAAAGTCCATAAATACGACTAAATGTTAGTTTATAATTATAAACTCTAGTCATTAAACTAGAAAAGTTCTAGACTAGACAAAACTCATGTCAATAAACTCGAATCTAAAAATCACTAAACTAAACTCAAAATAATTATTATTAACTATATCTAACTAACTATAGTCTATAAACTGAACTAAACCCTAAATTAAACTCTAGTTTTTAAACTGAAGTAGCACTAGTCTATAAACTAGAGTAAGTCCTGGAATCCAAACTAGTATTAACTACTCTATAAAAAAGTTTAAAATTTTGTCAACAAATTACTCTAAACTCTCATCCATAAACTACACTAAAATAATATTACACATAAGGCAATAAAATGGAACCTAATCTATAAATAGACTTCGTAACTAGACTAAACTCTAGTAAATAAACTTAACGAAACTGTAGTCTATAAACTAGAAAATGTCAAAAACTGTGAACTTGTATATTTACAAACTGGACTAAAATCTTGCCAATAAACTATATACTAAAACCAGATTAAACACAAATCGTAGTACCAGCTTAAACTCATACTTTATTAAAATTTAAGTCAACAAAATAGAACTCAATTTATAAAATAGACTAAACTCCAGTCTATTAACTACATTTAACTTTAGTCTATAATCAAAACCGATCTATAATAATTTTACTAGACTAAACTCTGGTTTAAAATTGAAACTAAAATCTAGTTTATTAACTAGACTTAACACAAGTCTTTAAAATGAAATAAACTTCAGTTTACAACTAGTTTAGTTAACTAGTTTATACAGTAAATTTAACTCTTTATATATTAAATGAACTCTATTATTGAAACTTAAATTTAAAATACCTTAAACTGTACTAAACTTAAAACTGAACTTGATTCTAATTTGATTTATAAAGTAGACTAAATTCTTTACTATAAACAACACTTAGGTCTAGTTTTTATTTCTATAGTTTTCAGTGTAATTGAAGATCATCGGGTTCCTTAATCTCTAAACAACTTTTTTTAATTCAGTTTCTTTTACTAGCAATTTAAGTCATTAACGCCGCATCTTGTAAAAATACTCGCACTTGAATTAAAGCTCCAGGGCACTTGCTACAGTTTCAGTAAATTTATAAATTTCTATAACTGGATTTTAAAGCAAACAAAACTACAATATCTCGTATAGACTTTAGGCTAAAACAAAACTAAAGCGCGTCTGATGTCCGTCCAGGCAAAGTCCTACAGTGTCGTTAAACTTTAACAAGCTGGATATCAATAAACGAGTAAAAGCATAAAAAAACAAAACGAAAACATTACAAAATACTTTAAAGCCATTGAACGCTAAATGTTTGTAATATGGAGACAGACAGATGGACAGACTAAAATCAAAGTGCAGCTATGGAATAACCGGAATAAATTTTAAAACAAATCAAAGGAATTTTAAATGTTGCCTTTTAACGGTTTTATGAAAACAACAAAAACAAAAAAAATGAATAAAAAGTACTTAAACATTTAGTAGAGTTGACTTAAAACTAAAAATGGTCAGATGGCGAAATAGTTGAATTGTTTGGTATTGAAAAGGGTGTAAACGAAATAATGTTGACTAAAGAATAATTGATCTCAAACTAAACTGTGGTTAATAATCTAAACTATGTATACACTTAAGTCTATAAACTAGAAAATACTCTTGCTGATAAACTTCTATATATGCTAGTTTAAAAACTAGACTTTACTTCATAAACTGGACTAAACTGTTGATAATACTCTTCTGTATGAAGTCAATAAAATTTAAGGTTATAAATTGCACTAAACTCTAGTAAAATAGTTAATGAAGTAAATAGCTATTCTTAACGAAACACTAGCTAATATCTAGTCTAAACATAACTTTAGTTTATTCATTTGACTAGATTCAAGTTTATAAAATAAACTTGAAAATAATTTATAATCAAGACTAGATATTGCTTTTCAAATTAGACTAGATAATAGTTTATAAACAAGGCTAAATACTGTTCATAAATTATACTATATACTAGTTTATAACTAGATTAGACACAAGTTTAATAAAGTTCATAATCTAAATAGACTAAAATGTAGTTTATAAACTAGACTTAAACTATAATTTATAAACTAAATCCCTAAGCTGTAGTTTATAAATTGGACTTAACTGGACTAAATTCCAATTTATAAGATAGAATGAACTAGACTTAATTCTGGTTTATTTAAAAAAATATTCAATCGACGAGTTTAACAACTAAACTAAACTCTTGTTTATAAAGTAGACTAAACTTTAGCTTAAAAACTATAAACGTAGTCTAGTTTATAAACTAAACTACACTAAATTTAAGTTTAGTTGTAAACTGGACTAAATTTAAGTTAATAAAGTATATTAAACTACTAGACTCATAAAGACTCATAAACCAGATTTTCTAACTTAGACTAAACTCTACTTTTAAACTATATTAAATACTTTATGAATAAAGTAGACTAAACTCTAATTTATAAACTAAACTCCAGTTCAATAAACTAGACTAAATACTAGTTTTTGAACTAGTCTAAATATCATATTATATACTGGTCTAAATTCTAGTTTTTAAACTTGTCTAAACTCTTTTTGTTAAAGTAGTCCTTAAGTTCTAAGTTTAGATTAAAAAATGATTACGTATTTACAAATAGAGAAATTCTAATAAAAATTCGTGATCATTTTATCCATTAAAGAATGTAAATCAAACTCTTTCGTATTATTTCTTTATTTGAATTTATTGCATTTTACCTCTTTATAGAAAAATTAAGAGGAGTGTATGTTGCAGCATTTAGTAGCAATAACTATTTTGGTAGTAGAGATAATTTGAGGCACAAGTTTTGTTTTCAAAAATATTTCAATATTTTCTTTTTGCCATTGACCATTAAATTACTGAAATTTTTAACTTCTTTAAGCAACTTTTGCACAAAAAAAAGCTTTATTTCCCTTTAGCTATAAAGCGGAAAAATCAACTAAAAGACCTTGAAATTATAGTTTTCTTTATAGCAAAACAAATATCTTTAAATATCACAAGGGTGTGGTATCTCTTTCATATGTTAATTCATTTAAGTCTAAATAATGTTTTGTTTGCTACAATTTCAGGCAATTTCTTTGATTATAGTCATTTTTGCTGTATTTATTTAAAATTGCCTTTCTTTCATCTTTTTTCTAAAGTTTAAAATTGTTTTGTGGCAGAGAAATTAATTTATTAAAATTCACCTGTTTTTTATTTTGGAAAAGAAAAAAAGTAGAAAAAGAAAATTGTTTTTGTGGTTATTTTTCCAGTTTTCCTTTTGCCTTTTGGTTTTCAGTTGATTTTGAAGGGTTTCTTTCTTTAGTCATCTTTTAGTTTAGTAAAGTTGAGTTTAGTTTATTTTATTTTCTTTTCTTTTGTGAAAAGAAAATACTTTTCTTCTGAAAGGAAATTGTTTCAATGAAAATTTTAAGCAGCTATTTTTTCACAAATTGATTTTGTTTTTGTTATTTTTTTAAAAGATACTTTTGCTTTGATCGAAAAAAAGCGAGAAAAACTTGTATTATTTAAAATCCCCGTGAAAAAAGAACGGAATACTATTTTTTTCGAAATGTTTGTATTCCTGTTTGTTTATTTTTTTCGGAAAAATAAATAAACGGAAAATGTTTTGCTGGAAGAAAATGGAATAAATATAAAAATAAACCTTAAAACTTACTTAATAGAAAGAAAAGAATCGTTTTTAATATTAACCCTTTAGGAGAGGTTTGGAAATTAAGGTTTCAAGGTTCGAATAAAACTGATCTACCCTCCAACAATTAATAAAATGTCGAAGAACCCTCTCATCAATCCGACTTCAGATTAATAAGAAATAATGTCAGCAAAGTAACTCCAAAAAATAGTGAGAATGAAAAATGGCATATGAAATTGCAGTATTCTAGATTTATGCTACAAGAAGTAAGTAAGTGTATTCCACGATCACAAAATAAGTGCCCCTATTGCAAATCGTGAGGTTACTATAGAAGAAACAAACATTACTAGTTTAAGTAATAGTAATGTTTATATATAAATCGATCTATATATTTTCCTTACTGATATTACTAGTTTTATATATAACTCCTCTCCAGTTATCAAGAAATATTAGTGACAGATTTTTTTTGAATTGACATCATTCTAAGTATAAGTGACGAAGTGAGAAACGGTTTAAGTAAAATTGATTCAAATTTTGATTTAAAGTGGTGTTGCAAGACACAATGCGTTGAATTGTTGTTGCGGCCAAGAAAACTTAATCAACTTCGAATTGCATTATACCAGATCTAAATTTCGATGTTATTTTTTTCGAGTAACCATATCGGATGACTTTACATCCAAATTCTATACTAATGTCGCAGCAAGTTAGGAAATTTTATGTGAAGTCCTCAAGGAGATATGGCATGTCTTCAACCTGGGATGATAAACATATTTTCGACTGTTTTAAGTAGTTATCGAACTATTATGAAAGAGGAAATAGTTTTCCACATTCTCTGTGAATACCTGGTTCTAGCAGTTAAGAGTGAAAAGATTCCTGTGCAACTCTATAATTTATTCCCTATATGAAGTGTTACAAGTAAGTTAAATTACCTACTAAGATACCTTATACCATCAGGATAGGTATTACACTATTGATTAGGACAGCAATACATTAAAGGATTTCGATTTTATCGAAACGGTGTCTAGTGACTCTACATGGCAATAATTAATTGTAGTCTTATCAGTGTTGCCGCTTCATGTGTAATTACATTATAGTTTCTTAATTCTAATTCTAATTCTAATTCTAATCTAATCTAACCAATCCCCTGTGCACTTACACGAAATTCTGTTTTTCTGTCCTTCTTCGGTCAATGAAGAATAAGCATTGTGCTCCGGCAGTTAGTTTTTGAAGGTTCCAACATCAATGTGGAACCTTCAAAAAGTGTATAGATTGACCGATGAGTTAGATTTTATCGAATTAGATTTCACGTTACATACGGAATGAAAAAAATATAAAAGAAGTCAAAAAGACTCTTTTGACCATGATTATCATTGTTTTTGAAAATGAAAAAATAATGTTTTCTAATTACAAATTTTCGGAATTATTCGGAATATATAGTTTATATCACTTTCGAAAATACTAATAAATACTAAACTTAATTTAGTTTTAATTTCATCAATTTGCCATTTAATTTCGTTTTAATTTTCTTAGAAAGCTTTTCTTTATATTCCTTGTTTTTTTGTGGTTTTGCGAATGCCCTAAAGGATTAAGGAAATTGATAAAAGTATATGAATTTCACAGGAATCGTTTTCATTTATATAAAAAAAATTCAACTCAAAGCAAAATATAACTTCAATGAAAAGCAAATAGTTCTAGTAACTTTATTTAATTCATTTTTGTGATAGGAAATACGCATAAACCCACAGTTCGGAAAATTGGATCAGGGAAATATGTAATGTAGTTTACATTTTTAAACGAATAAAAAGTGAAATAGAAAAATACAAAATAATGGTTTGTTCCACACTTTTCCACAATTTTTTGTGCTCTTTTGCTTTGCTCCGGCTACTTTGAAGGATTTGCCTCTCTTGCTAAAAATACCACATTATTGTTTTTGTACCACTGAAGAGTTGTTTATCATATTGACAGGATATCAAATCAGGCCTGCAATCAAAGCACATATTATGAAGTCTTATTAATGGACGCAGCCTTTTTTGTGAATGTAATGTTCGGTATTTGATTTCTTTTGCGGCAACTGCATTTTTTTTCGCCATACGAAGAACTTTTTGGGAATTTTAACTGCTATTGGGTCCCTCACATTACCATGAGCATCAGCAATATTTTTAAACCAGGAAGTTGCAAAAAATCTGCAAGAATATTTTTTTAGAAAATTTGACTACAATTTCAGTTCTCCGGTTTTGGCCTCTAAAGTTTTAGCAACGTTCCTGGAATTTTTTAGCCTTCCATGTTTTTAAACTTACATTAGTTTTAACTCTTCGTAAGAAATAGTCCCAGCACAGAGCTAACCGGGATGCTTTTCTACCGGATGTGTTGGGAGATCTTTTGTTTTATTTTTTTTTTTTGGCTTTAGAAACATCACATGACCCATTCGTTCTACCTGATCCAGATTTTCTTAATCGCCAATATAACTTTATTTTATCCAAATTGATGTCCAGAACTGTAGGGAACATTTAGTCTTCTATGAATGTTTCTGACGGTGGGCCAAAATGTGTTGCATTTGAGTTTATTAGACAGTTTTCTTTCACAACAAAAAATGCAGAACATAAAACGAATTCACCCATTTCAACTATTTTTCTGTTATTGAGTCTTTCTTTTTTTAAGGGAAAATTAAAATCGTTTTTCTACGAAAATGCAAGAAAAGATGTTTATTTTTTCTTTATATTCCCTCTTTTTTAAAAACTTTAGTAACGTTTGTTATCGAAATGAGTAACAAGATGTTTATAATGTCATCGTCATTTCAAGTTTTCTTCGCTTCTTTTATGTCGAAAAAAAACAGAAAAAGGGAATTTTTGTTGTTGTTGTTGTCGTCTTATACTTATTGATATGACAGAGCGACTAAGTGAATTGAAATTGTCAATATTTGTTTGTGGGTGAGAGAGTTAGTGAATGGGAAGGTGGATGAATATGTGTATGTGTGTAATTTCTGAAAATTGAATTGCATTTTAAGGAAATTGATATTTGTAAGACACAAGTTTGAAATTCCTTTTTTTTTTTAGTTCTGCAACTAATACTTAAGAGATGTTTACTTAGTCGAAGGTTAAATGGAATCTAAAGAGGGCCTAATTATTTATGAATTTCTCTATCCCATAGGGAAACAGGTTTTTACTACCAAATGTATCGTAGGGAGATATTATTTAAAAACGTCTCTCTTCTCTTTTTGGTTACCACTGGTTTAGCGCAATGATCGCCAACTTGTCTCTAGATGCCAAGATTATTCGTCTATTTACACAGTCATTACAAAAATGTTTTTACACATTGATTTTAAATAAATTCTCTCCCTCCTCTCTCTCTCTCTCTCTCTTATTGGTTATTATTTACGAAGAGGCCTTGATTTTTAAGGCTTTAACATAATTTTGTAATAATTTCCCTCTTTTTTACTATTTGTTTATTCATTTCTGTACTTCAACTCCTCTCTTCAAAACCTTTTCATTGTATCCAGAATAAATATCTCCCCCTTTTGACAAACAATTTTAAGTTTAAATGCAAACATTAAAAATGATTTAAACTAAAACTTTGTCTCTTCTTTCTCTCTCTTTCTCTCTCTCTTCTCCCTTAACTGTTGTCATGAACACAACTGTAGCTGTTGCTCAGTTACTTGGTTGCTGTTTGAAGTTGAAGTTGAAGTTGGAGTTGAAATTACAGTAATAAAATTTACTTTAAGTCTACTAAGTATTTATTGCAAAATTTTCAAATAAAAATCGTTCAGGATAAGTGTTTGATTGTAACATAAGATGTTTATCTTTACATTGTATAAGATGGAATAAATAAAAAGATACTTAAATATCTTTGTCATATGTTTTAGATGCATTTTTTTTGAGGTAATGAAAAAGAAAGTAGTTAAATGTTCACTTTTATTTGCCACCAACAGCACCAGTGGAAAATTAAGATTCAACCCTCTGTGTAATAATAAATCTGGATCAGATCTAAGTCGATTAAGCTTAGTTTGTCTGCCCATAAGCCTGACTGATTAATGACTTATTGCTGTGTCTTAGAAAATTTTTCTATTTAAACCAGTAAATCCGCCTCTTAATATGTGAATTTAATAAGGTGCCCACTAATCGTTTTAACATGGGCGTTCTTACTAATTAATTTGTGATCGTGGATGGCGAAATCGTATACGTTTCTTTACAACACACTTGTTGATAATAAATTGTATCGTGTATATTTGAAAGTGTTTTACTATCTCCCAACAATACATCTGATGGCCATGAAGTGCCTGTACGCATTATATATATATGCAACATAATGTTGTTATATGTGGTGGAGAGAATTGAATATTCGCACTGTTAAATACTGCAATTTGTTTTCGTTCAATTCACAATTAATGTAAAAAATTCACAGTTAATATTAATAAATGTTTAATAGATGAAACTCCTTTACATATGTGATTGTCTTAGGTTCCTTTTTCTATAAAGAAGTAATTGGGTGTAAATTATAAGTCATCACGCCATTAGTTTTCAAATATTCAACAAGTCATTTTTGTTTTGCGAGAGGGCAAACTTATACCCCTGTTTTGTACTCCCTCAATTTTTTCTACTTAGACAGTTCAATAAAAAGCTTTCGATATTAATCTCTAAAACTCTCGCTGTAGTAGCTCTGTATGCGCAAAAATTCCCTCCTCTATCCAGCTAAGCAGTTCAATAGAAATATAGTTGAATTAAATATTTAAACTCTCCTAATTCTCCTTTTATCCGCAAGGCAGTTCCTAAAAAATCAGATAAAATCTCACGCAATAAGTCTTATATAATATATTTATTTATCTCACTCAAAGTTGTTTTTAATCTATCTGGCCTATAACGTAGTCTATTTATATATCCTTTTTCATATTGTATTGGATACCCTATAACGTATATTATTCTCCGGCCAAAACTTAGGGTATCAATCTACAATGTCGAGTACTATTTCACGCAGCTTTTCTTCTAGCTTACTGTAGTCTGTTCTAACTTATAACGTAGTTTATTTTTCCTCTAAAAATTAGTAAATACATAGTAGAATTCGACTCTTTAATGCAGCATATTTTCTGTTCTCTAGACTATAACGTGGTGATTTAGCTTATTGTAAATTTTCTAGCTAGTGTATATTCTAGCCTATAATGCTAGTGTAAAGCGTAGTCTGTTTTCTAACGTAATCTATTTCTAACTAATGTGTGACTTTATATACTTTTGTATGTAACTTAAACTATAACTTTAATAATTTTGTATTCCATAATGTTGTAATTTAGCCAATAACGTAGTTTATATTCTAGCTTTTACGCTATATAGTGCCTTTATTCAAGACTACGTCATATTCTTAAATGGTATATTATAAAGTAAAGTAGAAATCATAATCCGTAGTCAAGGTAAGAACTTAGCCTTGCTGATAGCTTAATGAATGGGCCAACTGAAAGAGCAATCCTTAATTTTCAAATGTATACTCAGTTTTTTCGTCCCTCATGCAATATAGTTTTTATCCTTCTCTGATTCCCCTCCCTTTTTGCAATAAAACACAATTAAAATTTTAATATTTTTTTTAATTTTATTTTTTGTTCATTCAAATTTTTGTATTTTTTGTTTTGTTTCCTTTTCTTTTTATTTTATATACTAAATTGGCTATTTGTTGTTGTTTCGTTTTTCTTTTACTCTTTTTTCAGTTATTTTTATTTTAATGCAAATTTTTTTATTAAATATTTATTTTAAGGGTTTTTTGTTTTTGTTGTTTGTAATGTTTTTTCCTTTGAATGTTTTATTATATTTTTTTTGGTTTAATTGTTCATTTGAAAAATATTTTTAGGGGAGAACTTTGGGGGGGGGGGTTGATATTTGCATTTCAATTTATTAATGTTGCACAGTGTTTTAAATGAAAAATTATTATTCAAATTTCAAAAATAAAATAAAAAATTGGATAAAATTTTGACTCGCTATTGCATAGACAAGATCGGTCAAATAGTTTTTGAAGCTACAAATCTGTTAAACAATAGAGGTAGCCTAGCCATACCACAACGTTTTTTAATGTAGTCATACATCTTTTAAATCAGTTTAGATATAAGAAATCTGGATCAGTTTTAATATTTTTAGAACCCGAGGTGATCAAATTTTGCACCTTCTGGACCGACGTCCATAAGGTCAAAAAAGTTAAAACTGAAAACTTAAAATCACCTACATACAGACATACAAAAGTCTTTCAAATAGGTGTAGAAATTATAAATCTGAATCGTTTTAATATTTGTGCACGAGGTGACCAATTTTGGGAGCTCATGGACCGACCTATCTAGGTCTATAAGTCAAAACTCGAGACTTAAACCGGCCTACACTTCTTCTAATTTCATTAAAATTATTAGATTTATTTTCATTTCATTTTTCATTTGAAACACTGTGAGTTGATGTCTAACAACATATCATGTAACGGAAAGTATGGCATAATTTTAGGGTTTTTTTATTGTTTATATAATTTTTTACCAATTTTCGATTTTAAACGTTTTCATTTAAATATACCAATTTTTTATTTTGTTTGATTTTTTATACATATAATTTTTTTATTTTGTAATTAATACATTTTTTTTTAATTTTTGTAAATAATATTATTTTCCTTCATTTAGTTAACATTACGACGTGTTTTCCTTTTAATGATTA
Organism: Cochliomyia hominivorax; assembly: GCA_004302925.2. NCBI lineage: Eukaryota > Metazoa > Arthropoda > Insecta > Diptera > Calliphoridae > Cochliomyia > Cochliomyia hominivorax. Next base: position 3,635,403 of record PYHX02000494.1, on the reverse strand, counting down.
TTTTTTTTGTTTTTGGCTTAAAATTAACATTTTATTTTAATATATTTTTTGGTTTTTATAAATAATTTTTTATATTACTTTTTTATTTTTAATTTTAATAATTAATATTTGTTAATAATAATTTCTTTTGGTTTTTACTTGAATTTTGAATTCATTTTATTTATTTTTTTAATATATTTTTTTATAAATAAACTTAAAATTGGCGTTTTTAAATTATTATTAAATTATTCTCTTTTTGTTTCTTTTTATTAATTTTAGTTTTTTTATTTTTATTTTAGTATGAAATGATTTTTAATACAAAAGCTTGATATATATTTTTTTTATTTATTATACAAATTAATCTTATTAATTAGTTTTAAATGAAATAATTTACAATAGTTTTTGGCCTTTAAAAAATGTTTTGCTTTTAATTTAGCCTTTTTTGTGTTAATAAAGTAATTTTTTGTTTTATTTATTTTAATCACTATTTTTTTTAAATAGATTATTTAACTATTTGCTAATTGGAGTTTATTTTATTTTTTTTGTAGTTTTATTAATAATTTTGCTTTTCCATTTATTTAAATAACATTTATACAATTTTTTTTCTCTTTAAAGTCTAAAGGAATTTCTACTTTAATGGATTTTTTTTTTTTTGGTTTTAAGTTGATCAAATATATTGAGCATATTTTTTGGAATATTATTAAGATTTATTTAATATCTCGGTTATGTTTAAATAAAACCAATATATAAAGTAAAAAGGGACGTTTATTAGTTACCGATTTGTTGTGCAGGTTCAAAGTTATTATATGGGATTTTTATTAAAAGGAAATATTTACAAAAGTGTCAGAAAAGATAATATTGTTAGAAGGATGTTAAACGGGACTGGTTTTGTCAAATCCCGTGATTCGGAGTTTTTTTCCGGGATTCATTTTTTTTTTTAAATTCCGGAATTCGGGTTCCTACGTCCAGAAAAATTATGAACTTTTTATGACTCTTTTTTGACTGATCTCTAATTTTCTCTAAAGAACATCTTTTATTGGAAAAATAAACCTGTTTATTTTATGCTAGTGTCAACGATAATCATGAGGTGCACAAATTAGCCATTCAACTTAAGTCTAATTATCAAAAAAAAAAAAAAATTTATAGCATTAAAAATAAAAATTTAGTCTGTTTATTGTCTAGATCATTGAAAATACATGATTTGATGTTGAACTCTTTTTCAATTGATATCTAAATTCCTTAAAGAACATAACTTTTTTAAGGGGAAAATAACCTGAAATGTTTAAAAAGAGTCACTGTAAATGTGAAGCTTAAATAAAAAACAAGTTATCGCATAAACATGTTTCAACAATAAAAATTTACTTGAAATAAATAATATTTAAGAAATCATACATCTTATTTCTCGTGAACAACTTACACTTTTAAATGAAAACTTGCCGACTCTATCTCAAATTTGCTCACGAAAAGAAGATCGTTATTTTTGTTTACGTTTGTAAATCTAGAGAAATATATGAGAAAAATTAAAGCAGATGTCTCTATTTATATACATTAGTAGTGTGAGTTAAGCTGCACGGTGAGAAAAATTGGATAAATAAATTAAAACTTAAAACCCCCATTATTGGGGGTTAAATCGAATAGCTATAATCGAAAATTGGAGTCTATGAAAAATCCTTGAATTCTTAATTTTTCCATAAATGAATTTAAATATTGAATGAATGATCTGAAGATTTAATTTTTTTAAATTATATATTACGTTTTTTCCATAATTTCAAAATCATGAAAAGAAGAGAAGAATTTCGAACAAGTTGCTGAGGTCTTTAAAAAAATATAAAATAAGCTGAATTCTGAAATAAAATTTACGTAACCAAGTTTTCACATTTTAAAATATTTTAAATCCCTAACTTTGAACCTACAAAATAAAATAAAAATATTTTTTAATTTTTTTTGTTTTTAAAATAATATATTACAATGTTTTTCTTAATTTTTAAAATATTTATAACATTTTAGATTTTTTTATTTTCGTTTTATTTTTAATAACAATTTTCAACTTAAATTAAATAATTTATAAATAATTATAATTTTTTATAAATATTTTTTCATATTAATTATTTACTTTTCGTTAAATTATTTTAATGAAATGGAAGGAATTTGTTTAAATGTATACAAATGATATTTTTTTAACTTAAAATACAAATTTTATTAATTTTTTTATTTGGGTTAAATAATTCGATTTTTTACATAAAAAATCATTGATGATTAACAAAAATCAGTCATTTTTTGATTATTTTACTCATGTCTAAAACGTAAAAAATCTTAAACATAATAAATTTTTGTTTAAAATTGCTGACAAAAGTTTTTAAAAAATTAAATATATTTTACAATAAGATTTTTTCTTTAGCGACAAAAAGGAGGAACTGAAATTGTTGATTTTTTTCTCTTAAAGATTTTGTTTATACAAAAAATATTTGGCGGGCTTAAAGTAATTTTCTGTTTTTCTTTTCTTTAAAATATTTTTAACATTTTGGCAAGAATATTTTTACATTTTTTAAATTCAAAACTAAAAGTAAAACATTATTAAATAATGTTTAATAAAAATAATAAAAACTAAAGCCTACTTTAAGGCTAAACTTAGAAAAATAACTAAAGCCTATTTATACGTTCAAACTAAACAAATAACTGAAGCCTACCTTTAGGCTAAAACATTATAAATAAAGACTAACTACTAAAAACCATATTGAAAAGCTTTAAAGTTTAACTAAATTGCTATTTTTTTTTGTTTATTTAAACTTTAAAGCCTTTTTCTTAGCAATTTAGTGTTTAATTTTACAACTATTTTTTCCACTTCTCTTTAATTTATAAGATAGTTTTATAATAGACACAGTTTTATTTTTTATAAATTTCTTTTTTTTTTAATCTAAAAATTTTATCTTTCTTTTGGGTTAATATTTTTAGCATTATTTCGCCTTAATAAAAAAATCCAATTAAAATTTTCCAACTCAAAATAAAATTATTTTACATTACACATTTTGTTAGGAAAATCTCTTGAGAACATATAATTCTATATAACTCTATAAATAATCCCCATTAAAACTAAAAGTCCATAATTTATTGCATTTAAATTGGCGGAGCCAAAAACAGGAAAATGTATTTCTTCGGGTTCGCTAAGTTCCTCTTCTTCCTCATCGATGGCATTTGAAATGGAACGATAGCGCATAGTGAAATTAACCTTAATAACAGCCTCGGCCACACCGCCAGGAGAGGAGACAATAAAATAGAATGTACGAGGCACACGTTCATGCATGCTGATGTAAGTAAGGCGGGCTTCTTTACAAAAAGGGGTGGGTAAGTCCTAAAAAATAGAATTTACAAAAAAAGTGTTAATTTTTGTTTCAGATTTCTTAATTAATTATTATGTTTTTACCTTAACACCATAAGCCAAAACAGTGCTGCCATATTGATTGCCGGGTGTGTAAACACGATCACCATGTAGCCATCTGGCAGCATGAGCTGGGGGATTGGCACAAAACTCTACAGATAAATGCAAAGGAGAACCGGGATAGGCAACAGGTGTAGAATTGCGAGCCATTACGGTGGGAAATCCTGAAAAGGAACATTAATTAAAAATTAGTAAATATGAAAAGTTGTTCATAATTAAATATGTTTGTCATTAAAGTCAAAAGACATTTTCTTATTTCATTTTAACCTTGAAAATTTAATAAACATTATGTTAAATTTTGTTAGCTTAAATTTAAGGTTTAAAATTAATAATTTAACTTTGAATTATTAAGATTCCAACTCTGAGGTCAAAATACAATTTTTATATTTTTTACAATTTTCCGAGAAAACTAATTGTATAATTTTTTTCTATGAAGAAAATTGTGGTCTAAAGCTTTTATTTTATTAAATCGTTAAGAAAATGTTTTTTATTTTAACAATTTGTATTTTAACAATTTGAACTCTGGGGTCAAAGTTCAAATTCCTGTAATTGTTATATATTTTTCTCAGAAGAAAAATATTTATTTTTGCTTTAAAAATTTACGGTCTAAAGCTTTTGTCTCGTTAAATTGTTGAGAAAAAGTTTAGTAATTTAAACAAATTTTGAATACAAGGTTAAAGGTCATGTTCACACATTTTATGGTATATTTCGGAAATACATAAAGAATGTTCCCTAAATTACTTTCCAATATTAAAGCATTAAATAAAATCTAGATCTAATTAAGTTTTTAATTAAAATTTAAGTTTCTGCGAAAATTGAAATTTTCAGAGAAAATTGAGAAATTTTAGATAAAATTTTAAATTTTATAGAAAATAAAATTTTTTAAAGAAAATATATGTTTTAATAAGAAATTTGAAATTTTATGGAAATTTTAAATTTTCATGCACAATTTAAATTTTCTATAAAAAATTAAATTTTCATACCAAATTCAATTTTTTTTGTAAAAAAAATAAAAATTTATAGAAAATTAAATTTTAATAAAAAATTTAAATTTTATAAAATATGAAAATTCTATGTAAATATTAAATTTTTATTGAATATTAAAATGTTTTTGGAGAAAAATTTAATTTTTATTAAAATTTAAAATTTTTCTAAAATTTTAGGTTTTTCTATTTTTTATAAATACGTCTTATACTGGATTTATAAAAGCAATATATAAGAAGTAATAAGCGATAACCCATGATTAGTGCAATATTTGGGTTATGAAAAGGCTACAAGCAAAGCAATATTTAAGCTATAAGAAAATTCATTGTTAGAGCAATATTCAGGATTTATTAAGACGCATGATTACAGCAATTTTTGGGACATATAAATCCCACCATTAGAGCAATATCTATATAAATATAGTGATCTACGAGTTTATCTATATTTAGTATTTATAAAGATCAACGATTTTATATTTATTCAGTATATGTAAAGACCCATGATTAAAGTAATATTTGGGAAAAATTAAGACCCAAAAAATCGATCTGTATTTGATTTATAATTATTTTTGAAATAAAATGATTTTTTTCTAATTCATGTAAAATGGAATTTTGTTTTAAAATTTAGTATTGAGAATAATTTCAATTTATTTTTCTTTATTGAAAATTAATTTTTAATTGAATTTACTTAACTCCTTGTTACGAAATAAATTTCAGTTTAAATCCCTTAAAAAACAAATCTCAGATACCTTTTTCCCCCTCCCTGCTTTTTTATAATTATAAATTTTTAAATTGCTTTCAATAGGATTTTTAAAATTTTATAAAACTCATTTTCATTTCAATTATAATAAAAAAACAAAACAAATTCATGTACAGTACAACTACTACACAAACATTCATATATTTTGGTTTGTTTGTAGATGTATTGTGATACATACGTATATAGTAATTGAATATTTTCTACAAATGATTGATTTTAATTGTTTATTTTACGCCTTTTGCCCAGAATTTCAACTCTTGACGAGTATTTGCATTTTGAGTATATATTTTTTTGTTCTTTTGTATGTGTGTGCATGAGAGAGAGAGAGTGTGTAAATCAGTGAGTGTTTCCATGTGTTTGGGTGCTAAACACCCATTAATAATTTATAAAATCAACTAACACCCTTGGAATTTAGTTAAAAACAACAGAAATTCCAACAATCATTGAATCAATGAATAAATGAAAGAATAAATAAATAAATGGTGTGACCATGATAATCAAATAACAACCATATTAATAATGGCTAAAAACATTCGATGACGTCCATAAAGGACAAGACCAGACAATCAACCAAACCAACCTTACCAAACAACCAACCAGTCAACCATCGAACCAACAACTACTACTACTACTACTACTTCCAACATTGACCCCTTTTGAAAGCCAAATACAGACAGTGTAAACAGTTGTTTGGTTATAACAGAAAAATAACAAAAAAATCATAAAAAAGGCAACATATGCAAAAAAGGGTGTTTAAATATATTAAAGTTTTTTAATATCCCATCATTGGTATTGGGCTTGAAAACTTCTCTGATTCGTTTGCCAAAATGTCTGCCATTTGATTTTATTACGAAAATGTATCTGGTTTTGGTAATTTCTACAGACATCTCGTCTCGTCTTGTCTTTTTTTTTGTTTGCGTCCCTTAAGTCAAGTGTTTGCTTTTGCTTGAATTTAATGAGGAGAAGTTTTAAGTTGAAACATAATTTTAAACACGCCACTCGTTTTGTTAATTGATTTCTCCTGGAGCTACGTATAGCAATAGGAAAATGAGAAAATAAAAATGGCCGTCGTTATATTGCAACATTTTGTTAAGTTTGTTTTTTAGGAAAGATTTTAGGAAAGTTGTCAGACGAAATGAATTTAAAGGCAGCTACATTTTAAGAGGTAATGGAAAAACTATTCGCTATATAAGAGATCTTAATCGGATTATGGCAATATTTATAAACAACATTTAGAGCCACGATTAAAACAATATTTTAAGTATATACGGACTAGAAAAATATTAGGATTCTGTAAAGACCCACGATTACTAAAATATTTTGGTTCTGCAAAGAACCACGGTTACTATAATATTTGAGTCTTGTAAAGACCCACGATTACCATAACATTTGGGTTCTGTAAAGACCCAAAAATTACTACAATATTTGGATTCTCTAAAGACCCACGATTACTACAATATTTGGGTCTGTAAAGACCCACGATTACTACAATATTTGGGTTCTGTAAAGAACCACGATTACTACAATATTTGGGTCCTGTAAAGACCCACGATTACTACAATATTGGGTCCTGTAAAGAACCACGGTTACTATAATATTTGGGTCCTGTAAAGACTCACGATTACTACAATATTTGGGTCCTGTAAAGAACCACGATTACTACAATATTTGGGTCCTGTAAAGACCCACGATTACTAAAATATTTGGGTTCTGTAAAGACCCACGATTACTAAAATATTTGGGTTCTGTAAAGAACCACGATTACTACAATATTTGGGTCCTGTAAAGACCCACGATTACCATAACATTTGCGTTCTGTAACGACCCAAAAATTATTACAATATTTGGGTTCTCTAAAGACCCACGATAACCATAATATTTGGGTTTTGAAAAAACTCACGATTGCTACAATAATTGGGTTCTGTAGGTTTCCACGATTACCAAAGTATTTTTTTTCTGTAAAAACCCATGGTAATTAAAACATTTGGGTTCTGCAAAGAGCCACGATTACTTTATATTTGAGTTATATAAAGACCCACGATAACTATAATTATCAGATTCTATAAAGACCATGATTAGATAATATAAGAACATAGATTGGGGCAATATTTGAGACAGGTGAAGACCCAAGCTTAAATCGATATTTTTACTGTATAAAGAATCTCCATTGCAGCAATATTTATGTTATGTAGCAATATTTGAATTATGGTAAGAACCATTATTTTGGAAATAATTAAAATATACAAAAAGCCTCTATTATAGCGAACTTGAGCGACTATAAATTTCTCATTTGTTTTGTAAAGATCTTTTTTCGACTTTTGATTGAAATAGGTGACAAACAAGAAGTACATTTTTACGACTCCCACTTAAGAAAGAAATTTTCGGAGAGTCTGTAAACTTCAATGCAACTTGACTCTACTTAATGAGCTTAATAGCAAACTAATATTTTAGTAAACATAATTTATATTATAATATTTAAATCAAATATTGGAAATTGTCTGCTTTATTGAAAAAGAGAGGACAAAAGTTAGAGAAGGAAGATAAGACAATGCCTGGTGGGGATTTTTTCCAATTTAGCAGCTTTTAAAATAAATTTAATTTAAACAGCCTTAAGATAATCTAATGAAGAATTTTAATTAAAATTTTGTTTAAAAAGAAATTATAAATAAAATTAAATATTTTTATTAAACTTCAATTAAGGAGAGAGAAATTACAATCTCTTTTTATTCTCTATAAATATTCTCTTAACGCTTTGGCGTTAAGGAAATTACTTATTGATAATTGAGTAACTGTAATTTAACTTATAAAAATTTCAATTTTCCGCCTAAAACTATGTTACTTTTTTCCTTAAATTTGATAAAATTGAAAAAATACATTAATTAACTACATTTTTAATAAAATTAAAGTGAAATAAATATAAAAATATTTAAAAGTAGTTTTTATTCGTATAAAACATTTTCTTTTACAGGTAAATTTTTTCTCTTTATTAAAAGCATTTTTTTTGCTGTGACATAATAGAATAATAGAAAATTGAATAATTTCCATTGTTAAATAAATGCAAATAAAAATTGTAACAAAAGAATTGAAAAAAAAAGAATTAAAATAGTTATTTAAAAAAATAAAATGCAAATACTCATCACAATTGCCAATAATACAGCGATACTCTCAAATGTATACGTACTCAATTTGCTTTTCCTCTCAGTTCAGGGGTTTCAAAGTGGATAAACGGAAAGATTTATTGAATAAGAAAATCACATATTTCCCATATTTATTAAAGTCTCTATTCGAATTTTTGTCTCTCTTTTGCAAAATTGTATACTTAATAACCGTGTTTTTGTGTTATTAAATTCTGTTATAAACAAATAATAAACTCTGTTCTTGTGACAAGCGTTTAAGACCAATTTTATTTGTCTACTTACTTTAAACTGTATTATATAAGACCATTGAATCTTAAATATTACTTGTGTGTTACAATAATAACAACAGCATCAGCAATAGTAACAACAACAGCCACACTTACAATTGCTATAGCAGCATTAACAACAGTGACAATAGAAGAACTATGACTGAATCTAGAAATTGTAGTGAATGAATAAATAAAATGACTAAATGTTTTTCTCTTGATATTTTCTTTATTTTCCACAAGTTTAGAGGGGAAAATATTTAGAAAATTTGGAATTTTAAAGGCCTTTTATATATTAAATACAGTTCTAATATTGCTCTTATCGTATATCTTTATATATCATTTATATTAAGGATATAACATGTCTTTATTTCTTTATCTTTATATGTCCTTAATATTTATTTCATTGTGGGTTCTTACATGTCTTAAATATTGCCACGTTTAATTCATTTCTATATTCTCAATATTGCTTTATTCGTGGGATGTTACGTACTTCTTTCAATTGTGTGTTTTAATCAGTTATAATCATCTAAATATTGCTCTAATGGCAAGTTTTCATATATCCTAAACTTTGGTTTAAATGTGGATCTTTATGTCCAACTAGCGCTTTAATGATATAGAACTGAACAAGAACTGATCTAAAACTGAAATAAAACTGAACTAAAACTGAACTAGAACTGAACTAGAACTGAACTTAAACTGAACTAGAACTGGACTAAAACTGAACTTAAACTGAACTAAAACTAAAATGGAACTGAACTAAAACTGAAAAAATTCTAATCTACATTCAGAAAAAAAAATCATAAATCGCGACATCGGAGTTTTGGCTAAATTGCAAGTTTTTTGGCGTGATAGTTTTTCAGGTATTAAAATAATTAATATTTTCTTTAGACACAAAGTACATCTCTTCCCTAAACCTGATCGTCCTTAATTTTTCCAGAAGGCTGCCCAATTATTTGTCTAGTTAAATAGTTCTTGTGAAAGTGAATTGGATCAACTATTATACTCTCACTTTAATTGTTCTTTGGAACTTTAGCAATTAATATTTGATTTGTATGGGACCTACTTTTCCCCCTGATCTAATCCGGTCCAAATTTTTCTCAGTTAACTACTCAAAAAAATTTTAGTGTATGTTATCTTTCCAATATACAGATTTCAAGAAAATCAGTCCAGCGGTTTAGTCGTCTAAAAGGTACAAACAAATATATATACAAACAAATGCACTTTGATTTTTATATATAAAAAAGATGCTAAAAATTAAAATTTTATACTTCCAATTTTATGCAAAAAATCCAATTTATTCAAAATTCTTATTCTAAATCGTAGTTTCACATAATGAAGGCCCTAAAAGAAATTTAATTGGAAGTTTATTTCCCTTACTTAAGATCCGTATAAGAATGTATAAGTGAAACTACAAATGCATTTGAAAATTCATAGAAAACATTGAATGTTTTGAATATCAGGAGAATTGTTGTAATTGCTTTATGTTTTTCTCTTCTTTTAACTTCTTTATTTTGTTATTGTTGTTAACTTGTATTTTTTTTAGTTTTTTTTTTTGTTAATTTTATTTTCTTTATTTTGTTGTTGCTGTAATTGTTGAGTACTGAATCTGCTGTTGTTGTTGCAATTTATTTCTAAGAATTGTTAATGCCAACACAAAGTGGCAATTTGTTTGGAAAATTCAATTTAAACAAACAAAAAGTAAATGAAACTAAATAAGTACAACCTTAATATTCACTTTTTATACCCTACACCATTATAGCTATGTTGCACAAGCATAGTGAAATTTTACATAATTTTACATGTAACACCCACAGAAAAAAATCCTTTTAGAACGAGATGGATGTTAGTACCAAAATAAAATAATGTACACTTAAGCATAAATTAAAATATATCTTTATAGGAGGCTGGTCCATTAATTGTTGGTAGCTACCACTTATAACCAACAATGTGGTGAAGGCTATTAAATAGTCGGACTTGACCGACTATAATTTCTTACTTGTTAAATGTTGCATTTTTTAGAAAATATATTCAAATTTTGAAACAATTAAAATTAGCATATTTATCTTTTTTATGCTGCAAGTGTATAAGAGTTTTGTTTTTCTTCTTTTAATGAGAAAAAAAATTAAAATTTTAATAAAAATTTTGTTAATTAAAAACTTTTTTGATTTTGTCAATAATGAAGAAATTTTTTCAAATTAAATTTTTTTAAACTCTTTTTTTAGATCAAAGAGGAAATTTCACATTTATCTCCTAAAATCTAATTGTTTCTGTTAGACTTTTGTTTTTATTCCTGAAATCATTCTAATCTTTTTCAAATCTCTTTCTTTCTCTCTTTTTTTATTTTTGCCATTTCAAAACTAATATTTTCATTGTTACTCAGGTTCTGTTATTAATGTTGATTTTCAAAATGAGAATTTTAATTTTCACTTAATGTCCAATTTTTTTCTATTTTCTCTTGTATTTATCTTTTCAGTTTAAACTTTTTCATAAAATCACCAAAATGCACAAATAACTTCATGACAAAAATTATCCATAAAATAAAAAACTGAATGAGAAAAAAGTACAGAAAATTGTAAAATGAAATAAAATTGTACAACTGACAACTTGTTTTACTGCTTACATCCGGTACCGCTTTTCAACTTTTCAGAACTCATTTCCGCCATCCAGGCAAATTCACAATAATAATACAACTATGAATGAATTTCAATGTAGGATATACTTATATACACATGTATTTATATGTATGTGTATGTGTGAGTCTCCATTTTATTATTGTTATTGTTGTTGCTGTTGTTGGTGTTGCTGTTGTTGGTGTTGGAAAACATTTGTCAGTCTGAATAGAAGCTATTAAATAGCAGTCATTAAAAAATATAAAATGACAAAAAGAAAATAAAGTTTATATGTTTTCTATCTTGTTTTATGTTTTTTCCTCCTTTTTTGCATGAATACTGTCTGTAAAGTTATGAAAATCTATTTTATGTTTTTATTTGTGATTTTTATGTTTAAAATGAAGTTGTAAATTACTTTTTTTAAATTGAAAATAATTAAATGCTTTTTAGTGTTTTAAGTAAAATTGAGGATACTTAAACAATTATTCAGAAAAAAATTTTTATTTGCATTCGAATTATGAATAATAAAATTCTTTGCATAATTCTAGGAGTATTTTAATTTCAAAGATTGCCATTCATTTCAGACACGAAATGTGAGACTTAATAGCATAAAGTTTCAGATTTTTTAAATTAGTAGCGAGTTCAGTTCTAATAAGATCTAGTTCACTTCTGGTCAGTTGTAGTTCAGTTCTTATTCATTTCTTGTTCAATTCTACTTCGGTTCTACTTCAAGCTCAGTTATAGCTCAGATTAAAAATTGCAATAATATGCTAAAATTCAAAATTTCTTTAGAAATTCAATTTTTATGCTGAAATTAAAATTTCATACTGACATTTTATTGAAGCAAAATTTTTAAATTTATTATAGAATTCTCTTATGTTATAAAATTCTAAAATTTTATTCTAAACTGACTAAAATTGTGACTTTATAATATAATCCAGTTTTATACTAAAATTCTAATTTTATACTAAAATTTCAATTTTACACTAGAAGCCAATTTAATATTTAAAATCTCCTTCCTTAATATTTTCATTATTTTTACTTTTCGTAATTTATTTTTAACGTTCTTGTTTATTTATGTATAAATTAATTTTTATTTCCTGCTAAGTTTTCATGATGATATTAAGTGTTTAAAAACTAATTTTGAACCACATGTAGTCCAAATTATTTAAGTCTCAAAAAGCTAAAAACGAAACTTTAATGAATGGAAATTTGTGTCAACCCCTTTAAAAGTTTATTATTAGTTTTTTTTTCCTCTTCAGCACAAAAATATGCCAAAAACTCTTAAAGCTCACTATGCAATTTTTTTTTGTAGTTAACAAAAACAACCACCAATTGTTGCCTTTAGCTACCACATATGGTGGCATGTAGGATATCTTGACGAAAATTCCATGAATTACTTATTATTAAATTGTTAGTGTAACTGATAATGCAATTTGCTATTTATTTATTAAAATAGAGTGAATATTTTTTTGCCCCCTTTTTTATAACAATGAATAAGAAAATTGACCCTTATTAGGAAAGCTATAATTTTAAAGCTTTTAAGCACAGTTGGTTACAAAAGTAATTGGTTTTAATGAAATAGGGTTGTGAAAAAGTGCTTGTTAACTGGTTTTTATTGTTCATAGGGAATTTAAAAGGGCAAAAATATTGGTACTTTGAAAAAAGTACTAAAAAGCTAAAAAACACTATAAATGAGTTTTGAATAAAGTATTTAACAATGATCTCAAAAACTTTTTTGAAGCCCTGTTCTACAAGGCTTTATGTTTTGCCTCTTTTTGTATTCTTTGGCATAAATACTGTCTTTACCTATCGTTTTATTAGGAATTGACCATAATTTTTGTTTTTGCTTGAACATGTAATAAAATCGTAAATGAAAATATCATGTGGAGCCTGATTATAGTTTTTATAATAATTCTGATTTCATATCATTAAGTTGTTTCTCTTCACCGCTTCATGAGATTGTGAATTAAAGCTTATTATTAGCAAAATAAAATAATAATAAAATGTTTATAAGTACGAAATAGTTAAAAAGAATAAAAAGATAAGAAAAACGTAATAAGTTTAATAAAAACAATAGAAACTTTTTTTATTACATTAGTTTTTTTCCGATTTTTTGCCTTTTGTTTTGGTTGGGCATTTAGTTTATTGTCCATCAATATTGATTGGTTTTCATTTGGGCCAATATTAAATGTAGCATATGGTCTTAATAACATATTAACCAACAAACAAACAAACACACATACGAAGGAATATATATAAAGAATGGAAAAAGCTTTACTTAATAAGCTACAAAACAATAAAATTATATGAAAAAGTTAATAATAAAAATAATAATTGACATTAAGACACATATGCTCTTAAATATGTAATTGCCCTACAGTGCGAAGCATGGATTTACAAAATCTGATATCTGAATTTATTAACATCAATTTGAACTAGAAACTGAAGTAGAAGCGAACTGAGGGGACTGTACTAGAACTGAACTAGAACTGAACAAGAACGCAACTAGAAATAAACTAGAACTGAATTCAATTGTTGTATAAAAATCGAATTTAGTATAAAGTTATAATTTTAGCATAACAAAATCAATTTTGGTATAAAATCAAAATTGAAAAATAGAATTTGCATTTTAGAAAAAAATTTAAATTTTAGTAAAATTCGAAATTTTGAAATTAACTTTGTTGTATGAAATTAAAATTTAAGTATAAAGAAGTACTTTATCCCAAGTTCTTTTAAAATTAAACATTTCCTGATGTTAATGATATTTATTTGTGTTCAATCTCACCAGATTAATATCTCTGTTTTATTATTTTTTATTACAAAACTCAAATATAAATATTTTCAACGATTCAAAACCCCCTTTTAATTCATTAATTTTTTTATTTGAGTTTAAATCAATTTTTAATTTGAAATCTTAGAATTAAGTGGAAAAAGAGAGTGACATCTGCATTTATAATTTTGTAATTTAAAAGCAAAATCTTTTCATCTTTTGCAAAGTAATCGATGGTCTTTGGGGAACACTTTGATAAACGTTTAAACATTTTCTTTGAAAGAGAATAGTTAAAATTAGTGAGTTGTGAGTAATTTTATTTATGGAATGAAGTGAAATAAATTAAATTTGATGACAAGGGCGGAAAAAAGTATTTATGTTATGTATGAGATTTTTATCTTCAAGAAAGGATATTGAAGATTTTAAGTGAATTAAAAAATGAATGTTAAAAAACGCTTTATAAAACTAGTTTTTTTTTTATAAAAAATAGCTTGGTTAAGTTGTTTTGTGTGGAAAATATATTGCCTACCTTAGGGCTTTTATAAATAAATTTGAAATCAAAGCATGCATTTAGGCATTTTTTAATAATAGAAATATTTCGATTATTTAGTTATAAATAAAATAAAAATTGTGAAAACCACAAAATCCTTTAATTTTGAAATTATAGACAAAAAACGAAAAAAAAGCTTTTCTATTTTGACATAAACATTTAACAATGTTGGCAGATGCACAAAAATATGGAAATTTCAATTCAAATAATACACGTGGGCATAACCTTAGATCCAAATAAATATAAACAATTTTTAAACAAATAAAAAACCCCCAAAAAATATAAATAAAATAATTTCAAAACAAAAAAAAAAACAAAATAAATAAAAAAACATAAATTTGACAAGACCCCAAGGAGTAATCTGTACACAACAAACATATATAAATAAAACATGTACAACAAAATAAAATACACATACAAATTAAAACACACAAACATACAAATACAATATATTTAGAAAAATTTTGATATGAAAAAAATAAATAAATAAATTAAATAAAATTCTTTCTATACGAAAAAAGATCCATAAATAAAAAAGTTCAAACAAATAAATTAGTGATTTTGAAATGAAATGACAAGTTAAATTAAAAGAAAACATGAATCTTTATAAAATTTTTGGAATAAAATCGTACATATTCTAATGATTTATTTATGTTTAAAACTTAATCATGTAGCAAAATGTTTAGCATACTTTGGGGAGTTTTAAATTAGTTTAGCAAGAAATAATTGTGGTTTCAGATCTTTTGAAAGAAGGATTTTAAGGCTTTTAATTTAATGTTATTATTAATAAATAAATAACATACTTTTGAGGATTTGTGGAAGAAGATGCCACATATTTTTGAAAAAGGATATTATAATAAAAAACAAATAAGAATGATATATTCGACTATGCCGAATCTTCGATACACTCCAACACAAATGCATGTGAAGGAAAAACGTTATATTTTGTTTATGCTCACTCACACATACATTCACCGACGTGTACAATACATCCAAGTTTTTCTAATGTATAACACAGAACACTTAATGAATAATTAAATTAGTTATATTTTTTGCTATAACTTTTTTTCTACTGAACCGATTTTGATAAATTTTTCTATTTATTATTGACAATTTTAAGACAAATTGTTGCCTTAGAGGAGGACTCTGATGTCGGCCTATATGTTTCAATATACTGAACCGAATTTACTTGTTAAAAAAAAACTTTTTAGGACTATAATAAATTTTCAGGCCAAATTTAATTGAGCTCTGTCAATTACTGTGGCTGTGAGCGTGCCAACAACATACAGTGGGCAGACGAACTGACAAGCAGACAGGCAGATTAATTTAAAATATTTCTAGCAAGGTTCGGTTTTTACAGTTTTTATACTTCCTAAGATCGGATCCTTTGAAGAGTTTAATTTTTAAAAAAGAGTTTTCGTTTTTTATTATTTTGTATGGATATACAAACGTACTCACATATTAAGATGCGTTTAATTTTGTTGTATGAATTTTTATTATTGCATTTTTTAATACAAAACAATAACAGTATGTTTTATTGCGGCAAGAAATTTGTTTGTGTGCTTGTGCATGTATAAGCATATTTTTCATTTTTTTATTTTCTTTTTAACCATTTCGCAGTTTTTAGCGAGCTTAAATGTAATCATTTTCAATTTTTAACTGAGAGAAGAGTAAAACAAGTTTTTTTTCGATTTTGCTTCAACCAAAATTAAAAAATAAAGATACAAATTTTAATCGAAAAAAAATTTTAAACTTCACAAATGAAGATTAAAAATTAAGATCATTGAAAATTCTACTCGGTTTCTGTACTCTGATTTCCTAAAGACTCTTATAAAATATTTTAAGATTTAAAAGTCGTTTTCGAAACTGCTATTAAAAATTTAAGCTTTGCTGAAAATTTGTAGTTCGAAGGAAAGGAATAATTAAAAAATCCAAATGATCCAAGTTATATCCGTAATGGCAAACGTTAATACACACTCTTTGCCCCTTGTGGGGCAAACCTCTAATCTCTTCTAATCATTTCATCTTTATAATATTTAAGTTATTTTTGTCACTTTTTCTTCAATTTTTTTGTATCTTTAACTTTCGATTACTCACATATTTTATTACTTTATTTATTTGTGTTAACAGCTTTTTTAAAGCTTTTAATAAATAAATAAAATAAATTTTTAAAATATTCTTAACTTGTTTCTTTTTACCTGCAATTTGTTTCTGTTTCAATTTAAAAATTTTTTCAATTTATTTAACCCGTTATTGTTGCTATTTTTTGTAGCTACAAAAAATAGCAAAAAGTTATTATATAACAAGTGCATGTTCCACATATAACATAACTATTGAATTGTTTGTTTTCATATCCTGAGATTGAAGTGAAAATTTAATGAATTTCACCATGTGAAATTTTTAAAATTGTAGCAAACGAGTTGTATTAATACTTGGCGGTAAAAGCTATTGCTCTTGAATTTGTTTTTGTTAAAACTTCATATATTTTTTCACACATACACATATATTCTAGAATAAAAAAACTACATACATAATAAAATTGGGTCAAGTATATTCGTAGAAACACCCAAAAAATATATACAAGGATTTAAATAATTTTTTCAGATTTTTATTTTTTGCACTTCCATTTTAATCAGATTTAAATAAATTAGTTACAGAAAAAAGTTTGCTCTTTTTCATTCACACGATCATACGCATATAGTGATTTTTTTCATACGTAGCTGCTAAAGTAGGCAATGATTTGGTTTAATTAAAAATCAACTAAAAGTATGCTATGATTTTAATTCAATAAAAATAAAGTTATACAATAAATAAAGTAGTACAAACATACCATCTAGGTAAAGGTTATTTTAAGCTTTATTTATACAATAAAATGAAGGGAATTTAAAGGATTTTTTTGTATGGAGTGATTATAAGAGTGATTAAAGTTCAAAAAATATATTTTAAATTGGTTGTTAAAGGAATTATTTCAAGTAAAGATTAAGGATAAAATTGATAGTGAATGTTTGCTGAAATATAAGGCGAACTTTTAAAACTTTTTTAAATAATCAACTACAGAAAATTTATGTAATAAATAGAATAAAAATAGAATTGAGAAATGTGTATAATGAAAAAAAAAACAGAAGATACTAAAAGCTCAAAAGCTTTTAATTCAAGATTTTAGCTTTAATTATACAAAGCAGTTTTCAAAAAAGTTTGGAATGATTTCATGGATAAAGCACATTTCATAAAATTTATGGAAACACTGTAATAACAATTTAGTGAAAGCTTAAAAGTATTTTTTATCAAGCTTTTTAAATGTAGTAAATGGGGTTTTACTTTTTATAAAAACCTTTTACAAAATTTAACATTTTTATATAAAAAGAAACCACAAAAAGATTGTAAATAAAAATTGCTAATGAAATTGGTTTTAAAACATAAAAGATTCCAGATTATCTCGAAAAGCTTGATGGAATATTGAAAAAAGTTTAACTTTTAAAATTTTTAAATTTTATCAAATAGTTTTAAAGTCACCAAATAACCTCAAAAAGCTAGAAAAAATACATAATTCCAAACGAAGCTCTGGTAAAGACTTAAAAGCTTGCAAATGACATCGAAAAGCTTTAACTGAAAAGTAATGAAAAAACATTTTATTTTAATAAGAAGGAAATTATAGCTTAATTAAGATTTATAGCTTAATTAAAAATTAATAAAAGTCATGAAAACTGTCAAACTGCCAAATAATCAGGTCCTATAATAGAAAAACCTTAAACATGCCAAATGATCTCTAAAAGCTTTGATTGAAAACTATGCGAAATGTGAGTTCAATAAAGAATAAACTTTAAATAAATACAGGAGCTTAAAAGTTTTGCAAAAAATAAATAGCTTAAGAGCAGCTTATGCTTTAATCTCGAAAAGCTTTAAGTGAGATGAAAGGAAAAATACCTGGAGAATTTTAAATTAAAGTTAAAGGTCTTGTAAAAGGTAAATAAGTAGCTTAAAAGCTGTCAAATGACCATGAACATCTTCAAATCAAAAATAAAAAGTTTTTAAATAACTTCAGAAAGCTTAAAAGCTCCTAAATATCCAGCAGAATTCAAAATCAAAAAGAATGCTTCGAAAATACTTTTAATACAATAAATGCCATGGAAGAGCTTAAAAGCTTACTAAAGTTTTAAGAAAAACTTTGATTTTTGAACTAAAAAAATCTTCTTAAAAAGTTCATTTTTAACAAGGAAAAATTAAGCTTTAAACGCTTAAGATATCGATTAAAAAGCTAAAAATTAAACGACATTTGATGACAATTAATTAGGACAAACTTAATGCTTTTTGCATCCGTTTCCTTTAGCTTCAAATTTGATCAATAAAATAATTTTCCTCAATGATTATGATTATCATTTCTTTGAAAATAACTATTTTGATAAATTTTCGTTAATACATTTTTTTCTTATTCTTTTCTTTTATCGATTCCTAATTAATACTCTTGCATATTTCCCAAAATTCGTATTCTTAAGTACTTAAAGAAAGTAATTAAAATGCTCTTAAAAGTAGGCAATTATTTTTCTATGTTATTTCCATTGAAAGCTTTTAAGTAATGACAACATACATATCTAAATTGAAGCTTAAAGCATAAATATTTTTCTTTCAATTTTTTTTTTTTTTTTTTGAAAACTAAAAAAGGTAAGACAAAAATGAAAAGAATGAAGCAAATCAAAGAAGAAATCAAAGAATCATAGAAAGTTATTAAATGCTACTTAAAACAAGAGAGAAGCAATGAGTTTTAATTAAAAACCATTTAGCAAAAAATGTAGAATGGAAAATATCTTAAAAAATTGTTTATAGCCCCCAAATGTATGTGATAAACAAAATGTGTGTTAAAAGAAAAATAAGCCTATTTAAGCCGCTTAATTTAAAGCTTAGCATAAATATAAAAGTTATTAAATATAAATCGTATTAATCAAAAGCCAGAAGATTAATTGTAATAAATATTTGATATTCCTATAAGTAATTAAATGTAAAGTAGACTTTTAGCTAATTATTATGTTTTTATTATTTGCATACCTTTAGGCCCTACAAAGGAGAATAAAACAAAAAAACAAGTAAGAGTTCTATATTCGGCTTTGTCGAATCTTAAATACCCTCCACCACTAATATGTGTAAGTAGCTACGTTATGTCTTCTACATACACATTTACACATTCACTAACAAACCGTTTTTCTTAAATGTAACACAGGAACACTAAATGAGTCATAAAATTATTTATAACTTTTTTTCTACTGCACCGATTTTTTGATAATGACAATAACAATATCTTAATATAATTTGTCGATTTCTAATTGACAGTTTTACCAAAATTCTTCACAGGAACTTAAAGGTTGCCTCAGTTATCGTTCTGAATCGCCTCAGATTTTGATGCAAGAATATATATATACATTATGGGTTCTAAGATGATTCCTTCTTAGCGCTACAAACGGCATGACAAAGTTGATATACCCTCTTTACCAATTGTGGTGATGGAGGGTATAAAATAATAATAAAATAATTTGGAATTCATGGTATTTTTGTCTGAGTTTTTGTTTTTGACTGTTTTAAACTGTAATAAATATTTCAAGCACATATTTTTGTGAAAACCGTATATAATTTAAATTCAAATAAATTATGTGTGACTTTTTTCTTTTGGATTCTACACAAATAATATTTCACTACAAATCGGGATGATTATATTTTAACTTTTTATTTCAAAGCACAAATATTGTATCTTTTCCTCCAGCTTAACACTAAGATAAGACAAAGTCTAATAAAAATCTCCTCTTTTTCCCCAAATAAAGCGTTTTATTATTATCAATTTTTGACATTTTTTTCTGATTTGTCTTTGTTTGAAAGGACGTGTTTATAAGCAGCAGCTCAGTCTTGCTGTCGAATTTTTGTTCATTCTTTCTTTTAACTTATTTGACATGTCAAATGATTGATGACATTCTCAGGAATTTCTAATCAAAAATTTCAACTTTTTTCCTTTCTCCCAATTTATATTAGAAAAAAATCTTTATATGAAAAAAAAAATGAAATATTTTCAAATTATTGGAGAAAAAAAAAAACAAATTCAAGTCTAAAAAATGTGATGACGCTGATAATAAGGAAGATAATATTGAATGAAGAAAAACAGTATGAATAAAATGAGTTTTCATAAATAAACGTGATGAAAATTTTTAATAAAAATGGAGTACTTTTTTTAAGAAAAATCTTTAAATGAAATTAAATAAAAACCTGTATAAATACAAAAAATGTGACTAACAAGCCTAATAATAGGCAACTAAAATTAAATCCAAATATCTAATGAGAATATATTTAATAATATATAACTAACATATATATCGTATACAATTTATAATCAAAATGAAATGTTTACTTTAAAATTCAAAACAAAGAGCGATTGGCCACTAATATCAAAAATATCCCAAAGTATAACGCAAACTATAACAATAATTTTAGATCAAGATGGCAATAATATGTTTGATATTATTTTTATTACATAATTTTTAATAAAAATGATATGCATTCTATGAAATTTAAAAGAAGAAGGAATTGTAACTGTAAAGCCTAGAAATAGGCAACTAAAATTAAAACTAAATACATGATGAAAATATGACATCAATTTAATTAAAAGAAAATCAGAATAAAATTAATTCTCCGAAGTGAAATTAAATTAAAATAATAAATTTATATGCAGCTGAATATGCAGCTGAATATGCAGCAGAAATTGTAATGGAAATATGGAATGTAAGTTTCCATTAATATTAGGAAATCGCAGAAAATTACGGCCTAAATGATATAAGAAGGCAACATTAATTATAATATATATAAACGCGAAAACCTTCAATAATATTTAATAATTTATGTTTTTTTTTAATTTAATTATTATTTTTTAATTATATAAATAAAATATTTACATAAATAAAAAATATACATAAAAAGCCTAAAGGTACGCAATTGAAATATAAGTTTAATTTCAAAACAAAGCAAGAAGTAAGATAAAATACTAAAAACATTTAAATAAATAATACATATGTTATAAGTCTTAAAGTAAGCAATTAAAATCGAAGCTAAATTTCTAATGAAATATGCAATTAATATATTAAAGACTATTTGGGAAATTGAGTATATAAAAGATTTAAATATAGCATAAAATATGGGTCAAAATTTTTTATTAATTTCATTAATTTAAACAAATTCCGTTGATAAGTATACAAGGAAATAATTTAAGTATCCGTGTATAAAATGATTTCTATAAAAAATCTTGTAGTTTAAAGAGAATTTAAAGCTTTTCTAATAAAATTCAAAATTAATATGATTAAAACAAACCTAAAGATATGCGACAAAAATTATAATTATATTATGTAATACATACCAGAAATATGCAATGGAAATTAAAAATAATTTTTTTTAAACTGGAGTATTTTTAAAAACTTCAAATTTAAATTATTTATTTAATTTAAAGAACTTTCGTTAACACAGAGAATAAAATTTGAAGAGATGCGAAAAATATCAATGAACTTTTTAAAGAATATTTACAAATTCAGGTATGTTTTAGTTTCGATATAAATTCAATCCTTTAATAATTAGAAATTATTTTAGAAATCCTAAAAATATGCAGCCAAATTTTTTTTTAAATATGCAATAGAAATGTTTTAAAAGTATTTCTTAAACTTGAGTATTTTTTAAACTTTAGATTGAAATCATTTTTTAGTTTGAAGTGTAGTCTTTATACTTAAAGAAATTAGGAGTTAAAAATCTAAGAATGAAGTGCTCCGAAAATGTCCAATGGACTTTTAAAAATAATATTTTATAAATTTGGGTTGTTTTCACAGATTAAATTTAAATATAAAATATATTTTCATTAAAGTATTTTTTTAAGAAATTTAAGCAAATACTTCACAACTCCAGCTGAATTAAATGAAAACCATATAAAGTTGTTAAGTTTTAACAATTATAAAAATTTTAATATATTTAGAAAGAAAAAACTCAAAAAATCCATTGTTAAATATAAACTAATAATTATATTTAACTTATGAGTTTGAAGCCATAAAGTATGCAACAAAAATTATAACTGCATCTGTATGAAACGTATGCTGTGCAAATTTTAAGAAAATATTGCATGAATTCGTATTTTTTATAATATATTGTTATTTTTAACTAAAATCATTTAATTTGTATGGCTTTTTTTGGAATTAAAGTTAAATAATTTAAAATATTTAACAGGTTTTTCCAATAAAGATAAAAAATAAAGCCAAACGCAAGGTCTCATTTCCATGATACAAAAGGCTTTCTTAAGGAAAACGATAAGCTATTGTCAAGTTTAAATATGTAATTTACTAATAAACAAATTTTTAAAAGCCTTAAGATAGGCAATTATTATCAAGAATTAATTTAAACCCAAAATAGGCAATGAAAATTTAAAACTATAATTTTTAAAAATTTAATTATTTCTATTACAATATTTTCTTAAATTAAAATTTTTAATTTTCATAAATTTAAGTCCTTTTCCCATAAAAATATTTAACAGCTTCTGCTTATACAAATACAAATCAAAACCATAAAAAATTTCCAGTTCCAATGGTCATAGGGGATTTTAAAGCAAAGACAATCAAATAATTCTAATAATTTATTGTCAAGTCTCAAGCATATAAATTTTACAAGTTTTATAGACATGACACCAACACACATACACATACATAGATACATACATTATTTAAAATATAAGTCCATACGGACTTAAAAACTGCAATGTAAAACAAATAATTTTAAAATAAAATTAATGATTTTTCATAAAGAATTATGTCCTTCTCCTATAGTTTTGTCGGTTGCAGTCATATAAGGAAAAATAGAGAAAAACACCTCAGGTCTCTAGTTAGCAAAAAAGTTAAGACTCCAGGGAATCATATAAAAATTTATATAAAAAATTCTTAAAATCTTTAAAGTTCTAAACAAATAAACACTTTTTCTAACAAAAATATATAAATTAAGGTTATATTTGCAAGAATAAACTTAAAAAGAGGGAATTTTACTTCTATACAAAGAAGCAATAAATAGGAAAAACACTTTAAGGTACAGCTATCACATGTCTAAATTACACACACATCTTCCCATAAAACAGTTTAAACTTAAAATCAAAGAAAACTTCAGAATTTTCTTTTTTTTGCAAGTTTTTCTCAACACAACAAGAAAGTAATCAAATACATGAAATCAGCCTCAAACTATAATGTCTACTTCCTACTGGTCCAGGGTATGGGAAAACTTAGAAAATCCTAAAGAAAAACAAAACAAAAAAAAAAAAACGAAGAGACTTTTACTGCAAAATAATTTTGTGTAAAATTTTCAAGGTAACTAAATTGTTTGCAACATGTTTGTGTATGAAGAAAAGTTTTAATAGCAAATTTTCTTTTAAGTATATTTGCTCGAGTATTGGTGTAAGCTGTTGTTTGTCTGTGTGGATGTAAATTTTTGTGTTAAAATGTCATTACAACACATTTGAAGAGCTTGATAAATATACAACAGGAAATTGCAACAAATATTTGTAAATATCTTTAGAACTTTCTACTTTGAGCAAAAAGAGAAGCGGAGAGTGGCAGGAATGTGAAAGAATTTTATATATGTAAATGTATATGTTTAATTTCTTACATATCACTTTGTTTGTATTGGAAAGGATACCTAAACAAAAGGATAAAATAAGCAAACACATTAAATTACAAATGTTAGTTTTGAAAGTCAACAATTTGTTTACTAAACTGGTGATAGTTAAAGATAGAGAAAGAGAGAGAAAGTAGCTACGAATAGATCTGACATGTGACCGTATGTATAGAAAAGAGTTAAAGATGTTTTAATGACATAAGTAATTAAAATATTAGAACAAAAGACTTAACAGAAGCGAATTCGAAGAAGTGAGCTTTTTAAAATGTAGCTGACAGTTAAGGCTATAGCAAAAGTCTATAACGTAGTCATCGACTAAACTATAACGTAGCCACACAATTTGTCAGTCTATAATGTATTTTATTGACTAGTAGATTGACTATGGTTAAGTCTATCATCTATTATGTAATGTAATCTATCGAATAGTCTATGACGTATTGAATAATATTATCTATAACAATGTCAAAGGTGTAAACTAAAGCGTATGCTAATTGGAAGTGTTTAGCGTTATATATACAATCTTTATATTTCACCTAGTCTACAATATAGTCTATCGACTAATCTGTAACGTAGTCTACGAGGTAGTTTTTTGACTATTCTGTAGTGTTTTCTAGCGACTAGTGTATAATGTTACCTGCAGTCTAGCCTATCGAATATTTTATAGCGTAATATATCAGATAGTGTATAGCGCAGTATATCAACTACTTTATAAAGTATTATGAACTATTTAGTTAAGTAGCCTATCGATAAACCAGCCTAATTGTTATTCAATTTTTTAGCATATAACGTGTTCTGCAATCCGGCCAATAGAGTAATTTATAGCCATATCTGCAGTAAACTTTATAGTCAAGACTAAAATTTAATACTAGTACATAGTGTAGTATATACTCCAGCCAATAAATATCCCTCTGAATCTAATTATAAACCTTGAAAAGTAATCGCTTTAAAAAAACTTACCTTTCACCGTTACACCTACGGTCTGTAAAACTTCCAGTTTCTTTTTGTTTATTGGTGATTGACCTATACACTTATAGGTACCAGCATCTTGATAAACAACATCTTTCAAAGAAAATTGTCCGGTAGGTGTAGACAGACCATGACCCAGACCACGTAAACGAGCAGTAACAGGATCCAAATGTGACCAACAACCCAAAGAACCTAAAATTAAAATAAATTAAAAAAAACCCTTTAATTAGGCAACATTTTCTGTTTTAATTTATTTTATATTTAAGATATTTTATAAGAAGAATAATGTTCTTTTGTCTGTACGGCAAACAAAAAGTATATTTTTCCTTTTATTTATTTACCAACTTCGTCAATAATTTCATTAATTGTTTCAACATGAAAATTTTTAATTTCTTTAATTGATTTGGATTGGCTGGTGTTGGTAGGTCCTTTTATATTATAGACACTAAATAAGTTTTTTTTGTTGTTCTGACTTTCATTTTAATTTCTCTTAAATGCTGCTGCATACTTTTAGGGCCAGTAAGGAAAGGAAAAAGCGAATCGTGTACATTAAATAGCTGTCTATAAATTATTCCGACTAGCCGAAAAAAGAATTTTCTTTTAATTCTCCCTTCCACACTCTCGCTTTCTCTCTCTTTCACTTATATGTATGCTTGTGAGTTTGAGGGACAGGAGGAGGCTCTTAATGAATTCTTATTAATGGCATGATTGTACATCATTAGTTATTTCGGTATTTTCTTTCGGCTTTTTTTCTGAACGGTTTTTTTAAATTATTTATTCATGTTGGGCTCTATGACGCTGTACATTATTGTAGTTGTATTAATTGGTTTTACAATTAATATCCAATTGTTATAATTAAGTTTTGTACAGTTAATTGTGTAGATGTAGTAAAGGTAAAATATTTTTGCGCCTTAAAATAGGCTTTTACTTTTAATGAAAATGTAGAAATTAATTAAGCCCACAAATCTTTTGTTTGCAGACTGACTACAGAGAAATTTTCAGGAATTTTAATTTACAATTTATAGAAAATAATTGAATTTGTGTTTATTTAAATGAATTCAAGGACTTTAAATTTAGTTTGTTACCTTGTGGACATTGTAAAGTCACTGCTCCACCCAGTTGAACCTCAAGTTGACCTTTGTTAGGATTATGTGAGGCAGCAGCTGCTACTGATATATCTTGATCATCAGGTTCAGAAGTCACATCTACCGAGTCATCTAAAATTAAACAATTCAAAAAGAATATTAATGTACAAAATCTTTAAATAAATTATAAAATAAATATGAAAATTTTAAAATATTCTGTTTCCTATTTGAGGATTATTTCTTAGAATTTTTATTTATTTATTATTTTTTTTTTGTTAAATACCTCTTTCATAATCTTTAAAATTGTTTTAGAAAATATTATGCCTGGAATGTATTGCATACCTTCTAGGTTAACACCTTGTTTGTATTAAATGAAAAGGTATTTATTTAAGAATTTTTCTTTTAAAAGGAATTTCCTAAGACCCTTTAAATTTACCTTTTATGTAAATAAACTTTAGTAAATTTATTGATGAAATATATGTAGATATTTTTCTTTTTTGCATAAATAGCATATTTTTGGGATTGTTTATACATAAAGAAATTTTAAAGTATACTTTTGGGCATAAGTCAAGTTTTACTTTTTTTGCTTAAAATGAAAATAAATAAAAATATAACAATAATCAAATATTTATTTAGAATTTCTATTTAATTCCTAAGACGCCAACCTCCAATTCTTTTTACTTTGTTTATTTATTTGTCCATTATTTAAATAAAGGAAAAAACCCCAGACCCTTTAACACTTTAGGGATTTTAACATTGTTTATGATTATTTTTGATTTTTTCTTACAACTTCCTTTTCTTAAATGTTAACACTTCCTTTTCTTAAGATCTAATAAAAAAGGAAAGTTGTAACGAATTTTAAACACCCTCCTCTAAAGCAAACATAGAGATTTAGGTGATTTATGATGGCAAGAATAGTCGAGGCAGAATTTGAAATTCGTTTACGATATATGTACATATTATGTGGACCTACTTTGATATCACGTAAGCTGTAATAAATCTATAATGAATGTATACTACGTGGACTAGATTAATTCGGAAGAAATGAATGACAAACGAAATCATAAACGTTGAATTTGAAAAAATTCGTTTTAGAAGAAAATTTATAAAAGCAAAATTTAAAATATTTTTTTCAAAAAATTTCTTTGAAAATACATTTTACTGAAACTTTTCCAACAAATAAATCTATAGAAATTAAATTTGGATAAAAATTTTTTTAAACTAAAATTTATAAAATAAAATTAAGGGAAAATTTCCTTTCAAACAAAATATAGAGTCAATTTTATTTATAAAAAATTTGATGAAATTTTCTTTAAAAATAAAATATCAATTTCCTTTAAAATAAATTTGCTTAAAAATAAAATTTTAAAACAAAATTTGAAGAAATTTTCTATAAAAATTGGAATTTTTCTATAATATAAAATAAAGAATTTTTGTTTTAGAAATTAAATTTTATTTAAAAATTCTTTTTTAAGTGAATTAAAAAAAAATCAAACTAACGATTTTTTGGAAAATAAAATTCAAAGAAAATTAAAATTTGTGAACTTTTTAAATAAAATTAAGGGAGAAAATTTTTAATAAAACTAAGAGAACTTTTTTTCGAAAATAAATTTCAAAAATTGTCTTTAATTTTCTATAAAAATATATTTGAAAATAAAATTTTTGTAAAATTTTGGTTTAAAATAAGATTTGCAACAGTTTGTTTGAAGAGAAATTTAATAAAAACTTTTCTATAAAACTAAAAATTGTATTTGAAAATATAATTTAGAGAATAATTTGTTTGAAAATAAAATGTGAGGAAAATTTTCTCTTAAACAAAATTTCCATGAAATGGAGAAATTTTCTCTAAATGAAAACAAGAAATATTTTTTGAAATAAAATTTCCAGAAAATTTACTTAAACAAATTTTGTTAAAAAAGTAAAATTTAGAGAGGAATTTATCCAGGAAAATGTTTGGAATAAAATTTGTTCTAAAAATTTCTCAGAAACCAAAATTAATAAAAATGTTCCTTGGAAACAAAATTCAATAAAATATTCCATTGAATAATTTTCTCTTAAGACAACAGTTTAAAAAATTTTTTTTTGAAAAAATGTTCTCCAGAAAGATATTTTCAAGAAAAAATTCTCTGAACGTATAATTTAAAAAAAAATAGAAAACACTTAAAAAATTAAAAAAAATTTCTTCAAAAAACTGATTAAGAATTTGTTTTTATTTCAAACAAACTTAAAAAATCGATAGAAACCAGAAAACAAATTTTGAGAAATTTTCTTGGAAAAAAATTCTGAAACATTTTTTTCGGAAAAATTTTATCTAGAAATGAAATTCAGAAAGAAACGTTTAAAATTTAAAATTTAAAAAAAATCTCTGTAAAGAAATTTTTTATTAAAAAAACCTTAAAAAATAAGTTTTTTTTCCATTTTTCTCTTTTATTTTATGCGGCAGAATTAAATAATAGAAAAAAGAGAAAAATCCATCACAAAATTGTGATATTCAACTCCAGTTAAAGTGTTGACATATTGAAGTCTCTTCATATTATTGTTGTGACTGACTAAATGACTGACATCATCGTCAATTTCAGACATCAGTTTGAGTATTTTTTTGCCAGTAATTTCTTTAGCACTTATAAAAACGTATAAATACCAAACGGGAAAATGGAGTAAAAATATTGTTAAAAGTTCCTTATTGTAGATAAACTGCGTATGGCAGGAAGGCTGGCTAACTTGTATATGTGTTTTTGGTATATGTGTGAGTTCAGTGTTTTCTATATATGAACTTATATGATTAATGATTGGTCGATATACGTTCAGTTTTATTTTCAAAGCATACTTATAGGGTTATGTTATGCTCTAAATAAGAGTATAGTTTTGCTGGCTTTAGGTTTGAGTTATTATTTTAATATTTTTTTTTTTTTTTTTTGAAGAGGGTTTGTTTTGAGGAAAATGGTTTAAATCCTAAGATTTTGTATGTATATAACAAAAACATGAAAGAGAAGAATTATGTACTTGTTAAGATTTGCTTTCATTTTTTAGTTATTTACGTTCATATTAAATAAGTCCAGACTGATGAAAACTTTATAAAGTTTATGGCAGCTTAATTTAAAAAAGAAAATGAATGAAAGTTTAGGGATGTTTGAGATGATTTTAAGGGTTTTTATTTTTGATAATTAAATTTTAAATTCAATTTCAAGAAAATTTTATTTAAAAGAAAAGTGATTTTAAATTTTCCTTAAGAAATTTTATTATATTTGTATATAAAGATATTTTGTAAATACAAACAAACATTTTATTAATACAACTAAAGTTGTTTCTTTGAATATAATAATTATAATTATAGCATAATTATAAATTTCCATTGTTTTTGGGATATGTATCGTTGTTATGCTTTTTCATTTCCCCAAAATAAAAATAAAAATAGAAACAAAATATTTAAATGACTTTTAACGAATGAATTACTATAGAATATTTAAATTTTAAACAATACAACCAACCAAAAATGGTCTATCTATTGTTTCTGTGTGTTTCAACACAAATAAAAAATATAAATAAAAGCCACAGCATACTTTTAGGCATTTTAAGTAAAATCATAAAAACCCTCATTTACATATATTAAAACTCAATGCCTTTGTTTTTAAGTGAGAATTAAAAAACGAACGATATATAAACATAATGTAAATAATAACATATACTTTACAAAACACACTCACAATTCTAATACCCACTCACATATTCTCCCCTTCAAACATTGTTACACTTTGTGTCTCTTTGTTATGACACATTTATCTACTTTTCATTTATTATAAGAATAATGTGTAAATATAAAAGGAAAGTTAGAAAAAGCAAAGTACGGTTTTCTACTCTTTTTATTATCCTTCGTAAGATCGCATATTTCAAAGAGTTAAATATTAATTTTTACAAAAAGAGTTTTTTATTTTTATCGCTCTTTGAAAAGAGTTTAATTCTAAAAAATAATTAAAATCTAAAAAGTTCAAAATAAAAAAATAACGAAATCGAAAAAAGAGTTTAAAAATGAATAATTCGCACATAATTTTTTTGTAGTCGTGTGTAACAGCCAACATTTGTATGAATATACAAACGTACTCACATAGTAAGATGTGTTTACTTTTGATTTATGAATTTTTATGTGTTTTCGTCATCGAATTTTATAATATTTGCATTTTGTATTCTTTAGTATTTGCATTTTTTAGTTTTTTACTTTTTTTATATTTTACTGAACAAAATCGAAACCGAAGAAAAAGAGTTTAGTTTTGTTAATCTTCGCAAAGAAGAGTAAAAATTCAATTCATTTGAAAATAAAGATTTTGCTCCGAGTTTTTCTATACTCTGCAAAGAAGAAACAAATATAAATAACAATTAAAGCTGACATATGCAATACTCATATTTAAATAGAAAACAATACAAAAAAAAACGCCTAAAAGTATACATAAGTGTAAAGAACAAAACAACTCTTGGTACTTAAAAGGTATTTAGAGAGAACAAACAAAAATATAAAATGAATGAATTATTGTATTTTGAACTTCTCAACATAAAATATGAATAAACAATAAATAATCACTTTCATATTTTTAACACAAATGAAAATGAGAAAAATTAAGAACAACTTGAATGAAAAATCTTCCGAAAGCGAAAAACAGTTCGACCAAAAATTTAATTTATGCGAATCGAATTTATTAAGAAAAAATTATGAAAATTATTTTTTAAGAAAAAATTCTATGGAAATTACATTTAAAGAACATTTTTCTAAAAATCGAAATTTTGAAAAAATTTTGAAGAAATTAGAGAAAAAATTCCTGACAAGAAAAGTTAGTGATTTTTTTATATAAACACACTTTAGCAAAATTTTCTATTAAAACGAAAATTAGTAAAATTTGTTTATGAAAACACAATTTAAAGAAATTTCCTATAAAAAAATTTAAAAAATTTTTGCAAAATCAAAACTTAGAAATTTTCCTATTAAATCAAAATTTAGATAAACTTTATAATCAAAATTAAAAAAAATATATAAAAAATAAAATTTAGAGACGAAATTTTGAGAAAATTTCCCATGAAAAATTTAGAGAAAATTTTCGATATAAATAAAATTTTGGAAAACAAAATTAAAAGAAAATTTTCGATAAAAACAAAATTGGGAGAAATTTTTCTATTAAAAAAAATTAGAGACAATTTTCGATAAAAACAAAATTTAAGAAAAATTTCCGATTAAACTAAAATTTAGAGAAAATTTTCGATAAAAACAAAATTTAGAGAAAATTTTCGATAAAAACAAAATTTAGAGAAAATTTTCGATAAAAACAAAATTTAGAGAAAATTTCGATAAAAACAAAATTTAGAGAAAATTTTCGATAAAAACAAAATTTAGAGAAAATTTTCGATAAAAACAAAATTTAGAGAAAATTTTCGATAAAAATAAAATTTAGAGAAAATTTTCGATAAAAACAAAATTTAGAGAAAATTTTCGATTAAAAGTAAAATTTAGAGAGAATTTTCGATAAAAATAAAACTTAAGAAAAATTTCCGATAAAACTAAAATTTAGAGAAAATTTTCGATATAAACAAAATTTAGAGAAAATTTTCGATAAAAACAAAATTTATAGAAAATTTTCGATAAAAATAAAATTTAGAGAAAATTTTCGATAAAAATAAAATTTATATCAAATTTTATATTAAAAAAGAAAATTTTCCCTGAAAACAAAATTATGGAAAATTTTCTAAGAAAAAAAAAATTAGAAGTTCCCTAAAAAGAAAATAAAAACAAAATTCAGAAAAAATTTCAATGAAAAAAATATTTTGATGAATAATTTAAGCGAACAAAATTAAGAGAGAATTTTCTCTAAAAAATGTTTGAGAAAATATTTTATTAAACAAAAATTTATGGGAATTTATCTGAAAACGAAATTTGTAAAATTTTCTTTCTAAAAGTAAGCAGAATTTGATAAAATAAACTTTGTTAGAAAACAAAATTAAGAATAAATATTTCTTTAAAATTATGCGGAAAATCATTAAGTAAAAATTTATTAAAAAATTTGTACGAAACGAAATTTGGTAATAAATTCAAATCGAAATGTAGGATATTTTTATGTAATAAAATTTTTAGAGAAGAAATTAAGAGAATTTTAAATTTAATTTAATTAATTTAATTTAATTTTTTAATTTTTTCTTTGTTATTTTGATAAAACGACGTTTTTGAGGAACTTTCTTATATAAAAATATCGTTTCTTTTTCATAAATTACTAAAGAAGAAATTTTGAAATATTTGAAATTAATTCCATTTTAAGCTTTGTACCCCCTCCTCCCCCTTACGTACTTTGTTCATTCATATTCATTTGTTATCTGCTTATTTATTGCGCATTATAAAATTTTCGCTTCAATTTATAATAATCTTTTTGAATATATTAAGAAATATAGGTTTTGTATTAAAAATGATAATAATAATTTTGGTTTAGGTAAAACGTATAATTAAGTTAAGCCAAATTATATTTTGCATAATCTCCAACTCCACATCAGCCAACAGCCAGTATAACAGCTCCAAAAAGTAGGCCACGTTTTTTTCGTTACTGCTTATTTTATGTTATTTTGTCTTTTACGCTGTTACACCTCTTTTTTACCAATTACCATCAAATTAATACCACTTGAGTAACAACAAAAACCATTTCCTGATTCTATGAACAGGCAGTCAGCACAGTAGCAGAAGCAGCGATATCGACAGCGTCAATAATAACAACAATAACAACTACAACAATAAGTTGTACAATAAGGAAAAGGAAATGATATGAAGGAAAGAAAGAATGAGGGAATAAGAGCAGCAACAACAAAAAAATGGCTGATAAATATATATAAAAGCGTCAACATTAAAAGTTGTAATAATAAAGAAAAATGAATGAAATAATAAATTTTAGTAAAACCGAAAATAATGAAAGCAAACACATCCTTCCGCCTACTTTTCTTTAAAAATTTTCTCTTACATTCGTGATAACAAAAGCTGTACTCACAAACACACAAATAAACAGTCATTCAAGTCATATACACACACGTAGACAATGATTTAGATTCTTTGTATTATTTATATATTTTGTTCGTTTTTTATTTGTTGTTTGTGGAAACGTTTCGTAAATAAAGACACTTTGTCATCATTTCCATCATCCTCTACTTCATTCTCATCCTCCTTATCATAATTATGATTATTATTTCATTTTAAAG
This sequence comes from Cochliomyia hominivorax, assembly GCA_004302925.2. Lineage (NCBI taxonomy): Eukaryota > Metazoa > Arthropoda > Insecta > Diptera > Calliphoridae > Cochliomyia > Cochliomyia hominivorax. Next base: position 3,601,978 of record PYHX02000494.1, on the reverse strand, counting down.
AATATTCATATGTGTAACTCTAACTGTAAATGTGGTTGTATCTGCCGAAGAGGAAGAGTAGGTTTTTCCCATCTTTTCAAATAACAAAAAAAAAAAAAAAAACAAGTAAGAATGCTATATTCGGCTATGCCGAATCTTAAATACCCTCCACCACAAATTCGTGTAAAGTTAATACGTTAGGTTCCATAGACACACATATACTCACAAATGTATATAACACAGAAATACTTAATTAGTCATAAAATTAGTTACAATTTAAGCTATAAAATTTTTCTATTAACTGCCTTTTTTCTACCAATTTTCATTGAGCTCTGTTAATTTTTGCCGATGTGAGCAGACAAAGAGATTGACGAAAATATATACATTATGGGGTCTGAAATAATTCATTCTTAGCGTTACACACAGAATGACAAAGTTAATAATCTATCTCTACCACTTGTACTGTGGAGCGTATAAAAACAAAAAATATGCTTGTTATAAGCTCAAAACTATTTTCCGGGAAGGGGTCTTATATGTAGCTCCCATATAACCCCCTTACCGAAGTTTGGACCAAGATTGTTCATATTTATAATATACTTTTATTATAGTTAGAAAAATCATTGTGCTAAATTTTAATGGAATTGATCTTTATTTAAATGTTTATAAACTCTAATCCGTTTTCCGGAAAATCCCGTTATAAGGGAGCTATAGGAAAATTTGGACCGATACAGGGCAAATTAATATAATATCTTCAGAACAGTTAGCAAAATAATTGTGTCGACTTTCAGTAGAATTGGTCTTTATTTACTCGGGAAGGGGCGTTATAATGGAGCTATATCATAACATGGACCCACAATACAATAGAATTGGTTCAAATCTAAAAGTATTATAAGCTGTAAATCATTTTCCGGGAAGGGGCCTTATATGGGAGCTATATCAAAATATGGACCCATGTTAATAAATTTTATAACATATATTTAAAATAGCTAGAAAATTAGTTGTGCCAAATTTCAATAGAATTGGTTCAAATTTAAGAGTTTTATAAGCTATAAATCATATTCCGGGAAGAGGCCTTATATGGGAGCTATATCAAAATATGGACTCATGTAAATAAAATTTATTGTATGTATTTAAAATAATTAAGAGATTAATTGTGCCAAATTTCAAAAGAATTGGTTCAAATTAAAGAGTTTTATGAGCTATAAATCACATTCCGGGAAGGGGACTTATATGGGAGCTATATCAAAATACGGACCCATGTGAATACAATTTATAGTATATATTTAAAATGGTTAAAAAATTATTTGTGCCAAATTTCAATAGAATTGGTTCCAATTTAAGAGTTTTATGAGCTATAAATCATATTCCGGGAAATGGCGTTATATGGGAGCTATATCAAAATATGGACCAATGTTAATAAAATTTATAATATATATTAAGAATGGTTTAAAAATTATTTGTGACAAATTTCAGTAAATTATCTTAAAAATTGCGGTCCATATGACACAAAGAGTTTGGGGTGTATCAAAATTTTGCATATTATAGCCTATAACTTTTTTCCGGTTAATCAGATTTTGATAATTTTTGGCACAATGATGAAGCACGTGTAATTGTATGCTAAAATTAATTTTTTGTTTAAGTCCAATTACATTTTTAGAAGAAATTAGAAGAGTTCATTTTTGAAATTTTGAGGTTGTTTCAGATATCGGTCTATAACTTCCTTGCTTATAAACCGATATAGCTGGTTTTAAATAGCAAACTGCTTAGGACAATAACCAACAATGTGGCCAAGTTTTATTGAATTCGGTCAATTATTCTAGGCGTGAGAATGTTTCCAACAGACAGACAGACGGACAGACGGACAGACGGACATAGCTAAATCGACTCAGTTTTTGATTTGATGCAATAATATATATACATTGTTGGGTCTGAGATGATTCCTTCTTGGCGTTACATACAGAATGACAAACTTAATATACCCTCACCACTTGTGGTGGTAGAGGGTATAAAAAAAGAATAAAAATATTATAATAATAAAAATGTATGAAAGAAAGTTAAGTAGAAGGTGTCAACAAATCCAGTGATATGCAAATCCTTACAAATTTGTTATTGTCAAACAAATGTCCACAATCAAAACAGTCATTGCAAAAAGAAAAGAAAGAAAAAAATGATAGAAAGACATCATCATCACCATCATCTTCAACATTGTATTCCTTCCATACACACTCCAGGTAACAATTTATTACAATTTCTTTTTTATTTAATTTTTCTCACTTTTTTATTTCCTTTTCTTAGGTATTCAAGTTTATCTTTTAAGCTTTAGAGTTTTAGAGAATGAAAGAAATAAGAAAATTTTGAAAGACAAGTGACAAAAGATTTTACGTTACGTGTCACAAGACAAGCCAATCGATCAAAAAAATTATGAAACAAATTAAAGAAAATAAGCTCAAAAGGGACATTATGAGCATAATTTTTTCTTAACAACAGAAAAATGTTGAAATGAAGAAAATATGATAATTTGGGTGCTTAAAACGTCATAAAATTAGTTTGATTCTAAGAAAATTTCAATAATTCGTTCTTATAGGGCGTAACCAATTTTAAGCGATTATTTAATCTTTTTTCATGTTAACTATTCTATAGTGAATATTTTTAATATAAAAATTTTCTTTATGTTTTATTTCCATAGAAAATTGTTATTAAATCCTTGTTTCTATAGAAAATTTTCTAAAAAAATTATTTATAGAAAAATTTCGCTAAATTGTATTTGCAGAGAAAATTTTCTCTAATTCTTTAATTTTCTCTAAATTTTGTTTTCAGAGAAAATTTTCTCCAAATTTTATCTTCAGAGAAAATTTTTTCTAAATTTTATTTTCAGAGAAAATTTTCTCTAAATTTTATTTTCAGAGAAAATTTCTCTAAATTTTTATTTTCAGAGAAAATTTTCTCTAAATTTTATCATCAGAGAAAATTTTCTCTAAATTTTATCTTCAGAGAAATTTCCTAATTTATCTTCAAAATTTTCTCTAATTTTATCTCAGAGAAAATTTCTCTAAATTTTATCTTCAGAGGAAAATTTTCTCTAAATTTTATCTTTCAGAGAAAATTTTCTCTAAATTTTATCTTCAGAGAAAATTTTCTCTAAATTTTATCTTCAGAGAAAATTTTAATTTCTCTAAAAATTTCTAATCTTCAGAGAAAATTTTTCTAAATTTTATCTTCAGAGAAAATTTCTCTAAATTTATTTTCAGAGAAAATTTTCTCTAAATTTTATCTTCAGAGAAATTTTCTCTAAATTTTATCTTCAGAGAAAATTTTCTCTAAATTTTATTTTCAGAGAAAATTTTCTCAAAATTTTATTTTCAGAGGAAAATTTTCTCGAAATTTTATTTTCAGAGAAAATTTTCTCGAAATTTTATTTTCAGAGAAAATTTTCTCGGAATTTTATTTTCTCCAAATTTAGTTTTCAGAGAAATTTTCTCTAAAAAATTTTGAATTTTAGAGAAAATTTTCTATAAGAAATTCTTTTTAATAGAAATATTTAATTTAAGTGAAAAATTTCAAAAATTTTCCCTCTTTGAAAATTGTTCTTGGCCGTGTAAAGGAAAATTCCTCTTTGTAAAAAAA
>PYHX02000494.1:3583507-3598275 GCA_004302925.2 Cochliomyia hominivorax | reverse complement strand
ATAAAATATATTTTCATTAAAGAATTTTTTTTAAGAAATTTAAGGCAAATACTTCACAACTCCAGCTGAATTAAATGAAAACCATATAAAGTTGTTAAGTTTTAACAATTATAAAAAATTTTAATATATTTAGAAAGAAAAAACTCAAAAAATCCATTGTTAAATATAAACTAATAATTATATTTAACTTATGAGTTTGAAGCCATAAAGTATGCAACAAAAATTATAACTGCATCTGTATGAAAACGTATGCTGTGCAAATTTTAAGAAAATATTGCATGAATTCGTATTTTTTTATAATATATTGTTATTTTTAACTAAAATCATTTAATTTGTATGGCTTTTTTTGGAATTAAAGTTAAATAATTTAAAATATTTAACAGGTTTTTCCAATAAAGATAAAAAATAAAGCCAAACGCAAGGTCTCATTTTCATGATACAAAAGGCTTTCTTAAGGAAAAACGATAAGCTATTGTCAAGTTTAAATATGTAATTTACTAATAAAAAATTTTTAAAAGCCTTAAGATAGGCAATTATTATCAAGAATTAATTTAAACCCAAAAATAGGCAATGAAAATTTAAAACTATAATTTTTAAAAAATTTAATTATTTCTATTACAATATTTTCTTAAATTAAAATTTTTAATTTTCATAAATTTAAGTCCTTTTCCCATAAAAATATTTAACAGCTCCTGCTTATACAAATACAAATCAAAACCATAAAAAATTTCCAGTTCCAATGGTCATAGGGGATTTTAAAGCAAAGACAATCAAAATTCTAATAATTTATTGTCAAGTCTCAAGCATATAAATTTTACAAGTTTTATAGACATGACACCAACACACATACACATACATAGATACATACATTATTTAAAATATAAGTCCATAAGGACTTAAAAACTGCAATGTAAAACAAATAATTTTAAAATAAAATTAATGATTTTTCATAAAGAATTATGTCCTTCTCCTATAGTTTTGTCGGTTGCAGTCATATAAGGAAAAATAGAGAAAAACACCTCAGGTCTCAGTTTAGCAAAAAAAGTTAAGACTCCCAGGGAATCATATAAAAATGTTATATAAAAAATTCTTAAATCTTTAAGTTTCTAACAAATAAACACTTTTTCTAACAAAAATATATAAATTAAGGTTATATTTGCAAGAATAAACTTAAAAAGAGGAATTTTTACTTCTATAACAAAGAAGCAATAAATAGGAAAAACACTTAAGGTACAGCTATCACATGTCTAAATTACACACACATCTTCCCAGTAAACAGTTTAAACTTAAAATCAAAGAAAACTTCAGAATTTTCTTTTTTTGCAAGTTTTCCTCAACACAACAAGAAAGTAATCAAATACATGAAATCACCTCAAACTATAATGATCTACTTCCTACTGGTCCAGGGTATGGGAAAACTAGAAAATCCTAAAGAAAAACAAAACAAAAAAAAAACGAAGAGACTTTACTGCAAAATAATTTTGTGTAAAATTTTCAAGGGTAACTAAATTGTTTGGCAACATGTTTGTGTATGAAGAAAAGTTTTAATAGCAAATTTTCTTTTAAGTATATTTGCTCGAGTATTGGTGTAAGCTGTTGTTTGTCTGTGTGGATGTAAATTTTTGTGTTAAAATGTCATTACAAACACATTGAAGAGCTTGAATAAATATACAACAGGAAATTGCAACAAATATTTGTAAATATCTTTAGAACTTTCTACTTTGAGCAAAAAAGAGAAGCGGAGAGTGGCAGGAATGTGAAAGAATTTTATATATGTAAATGTATATGTTAATTTCTTACATTATCACTTTGTTTGTATTGGAAAGGATACCTAAACAAAAGGATAAAATAAGCAAACACATTAAATTACAAATGTTAGTTTTGAAAGTCAACAATTTGTTTACTAAACTGGTGATAGTTAAAGATAGAGAAAGAGAGAGAAAGTAGCTACGAATAGATCTGACATGTGACCGTATGTATAGAAAAGAGTTAAAGATGTTTTAATGACATAAGTAATTAAAATATTAGAACAAAAGACATAACAGAAAGCGAATTCGAAGAAGTGAGCTTTTTTAAAATGTATCTGACAGTTAAGGCTATAGCAGAAGTCTATAACGTAGTCATCTATAACGTAGCCACACAATTTGTCGGTAACGTAGTTTATTGATCAGTCTATAATGTATTTTATTGACTAGTAGATTGACTATGGTTAAGTCTATCGCTTATTGTGTAATGTAATCTATCGAATTGTCTATAACGTAGAGAAAAATATTATCTATAACAATGTCAAAGTGTAAACTATAGCGTATCCTAATGGGAAGTGTTTAGCGTTATATAAATATATCTTCATATTTCACCTAGTCTATAATATAGTCTATGGACTAATCTGTAACGTTAGTCTACGACGTAGTTTTTTGATTATTCTGTAGTATTTCTAGCGACTAGTGCATAATGTTGCCTGCAGTCTAGCCTATCGAATATTATATAGCGTAATATATCAGATAGTGTATAGCGCAGTATATCAAGCTACTTTATAAAGTATTATGAAACTAGTTAGTTAAGTAGTCTATCGATAAAACCAGCCTAATTGTTATTCAATTTTTTAGCATATAACGTGTTCTGCAATCCGGCCAATAGAGTAATCTATAGCCATATCTGCAATAAACTTAATAGTCAAGACTAAAATTTTCTACTAGTACATAGTGTAGTATATACTCCAGCCAATAAATATCCCTCTGAATCTAATTATAAAACCTTGAAAGTAATCGCTTTAAAAAAAACTTACCTTTCACCGTTACACCTACGGTCCTGTTAAAACTTCCAGTTTCTTTTTGTTTATTGGTGATTGACCTATACACTTATAGGTACCAGCATCTTGATAAAACAACATCTTTCAAAGAAAATTGTCCGGTAGGTGTAGACAGACCATGACCCAGACCACGTAAACGAGCAGTAACAGGATCCAAATGTGACCAACAACCCAAAGAACCTAAAATTAAAATAAATTAAAAAAACCCCTTTAATTAGGCAACATTTTCTGTTTTAATTTATTTTATATTTAAGATATTTTATAAGAAGAATAATGTTCTTTTGTCTGTACGGCAAACAAAAAGTATATTTTTCCTTTTATTTATTCACCAACTTCGTCAATAATTTCATTAATTGTTTCAACATGAAAAATTTTTAATTTCTTTAATTGATTTGGATTGGCTGGTGTTGGTAGGTCCTTTATATTATAGACACTAAATAAGTTTTTTTTGTTGTTCTGACTTTCATTTTAATTTCTCTTAAATGCTGCTGCATACTTTTAGGGCCAGTAAGGAAAGGAAAAAGCGAATCGTGTACATTAAATAGCTGTCTATAAATTATCCCGACTAGCCGAAAAAAGAATTTTCTTTAATTCTCCCTTCCACTCTCTCGCTTTCTCTCTCTCTCTCTTTCATTTATATGTATGCTTGTGAGTTTGAGGGGACAGGAGGAGGCTCTTAATGAATTCTTATTAATGGCATGATTGTACATCATTAGTTATTTCGGTATTTTCTTTCGGCTTTTTTCTGAACGGTTTTTTTAAATTATTTATTCATGTTGGGACTCTATGACGCTGTACATTATTGTAGTCTTATTAATTGGTTTTACAATTAATATCCAATTGTTATAATTAAGTTTTGTATAGTTAATTGTGTAGATGTAGTAAAGGTAAAATATTTTTGCGCCTTAAAATAGGCTTTTACTTTTAATGAAAATGTAGAAATTAATTAAGCCCACAAATCTTTTGTTTGCAGACTGACTACAGAGAAATTTTCAGGAATTTTAATTTACAATTTATAGAAAATAATTGAATTTGTGTTTATTTAAATGAATTCAAGGACTTCTTAAATTTAGTTTGTTACCTTGTGGACATTGTAAAGTCACTGCTCCACCCAGTTGAACCTCAAGTTGACCTTTGTTTAGGATTATGTGAGGCAGCAGCTGCTACTGATTATATCTTGATCATCAGGTTCAGAAAGTCACATCTACCGACAGTCGTCTAAAAATTAAACAATTCCAAAAGAATATTAATGTACAAAATCTTTAAGTAAATTATAAAATAAATATGAAACATTTTAAATATTCTGTTTCCTATTTGAGGATTATTTCTTAGAATTTTTATTTATTTATTATTTTTTTTTGTTAAATACCTCTTTCATAATCTTTAAAATTGCTTTAGAAAATATAATGCCTGGAATGTATTGCATACCTTCTAGGTTAACACCTTGTTTGTATTAAATGAAAAGGTATTTATTTAAGAATTTTTCTTTAAAAAGGAATTTCCTAAGACCCTTTAAATTTACCTTTTATGTAAATAAAACTTTAGTAAATTTATTGATGAAATATATGTAGATATTTTTCTTTTTTGCATAAATAGCATATTTTTGGGATTGTTTATACATAAAGAAATTTTAAAGTATACTTTTGGGCATAAGTCAAGTTTTACTTTTTTTGCTTAAAATGAAAATAAATAAAAATATAACAATAATCAAATATTTATTTAGAATTTCTATTTAATTCTAAGACGCCAACCTCCAATTCTTTTACTTTGTTTTATTTATTTGTCCATTATTTAAAAAAGGAAAAAAACCCAGACCCTTTAACACTTTAGGGATTTTAACATTGTTTATGATTATTTTTGATTTTTTCTTACAACTCCCTTTTTTCTTAAATGTTAACACTTCCTTTTCTTAAGATCTTTTAAAAAAAGGAAAGTTGTAACGAATTTTAAACACCCTCCTCTAAAGCAAACATAGAGATTTAGGTGATTTTTGATGGCAAGAATAGTCGAGGCAGAATTTGAAATTCGTTAACGATATATGTACATATTATGTGGACCTACTTTGATATCACGTAAGCTGTAATAAATCTATAACGAATGTATACTACGTGGACTAGATTAATTCGGAAGAAATGAATGACAAACAAAATCATTAAACGTTGAATTTGAAAAAAATTCGTTTTAGAAGAAAATTTATAAAAGCAAAATTTAAAATATTTTTTCAAAAAAAATTTCTTTGAAAATACATTTTACTGAAACTTTTCCAACAAATAAATCTATAAAAATTAAATTTGGATAAAAATTTTTTTAAACTTAAATTTATAAAATAAAATTAAGGGAAAATTTCCTTTCAAACAAAATATAGAGTCAATTTTATTTATAAAAAATTAGATGAAATTTTCTTTAAAAAGAAATATCAATTTCCTTTAAAATAAATTTGCTTAAAAATAAAATTTTAAAACAAAATTTGAAGAAAATTTTCTATAAAAATTGGAATTTTTTCCATAATATAAAGGAAAGAATTTTTGTTTAGAAATTAAATTTATTTTAAAATACTTTTTTAATTAAATTAAAAAAAAAATTAAACTAACGATTTTTTGGAAAATAAAATTCAGAGAAAAGTAAAATTTGTGAACTTTTTAAATAAAATTAAGGGAGAAATTTTTAATAAAACTAAGAGAACTTTTTTTCGAAAATAAAATTGTCTTTAATTTTCTATAAAAATATATTTGAAAATAAAATTTTTGTAAAATTTTGGTTTAAAATAAGATTTGCAACAGTTTGTTTGAAGAAAAATTTTATAAAAACTTTTCTACAAAACTAAAAATTGTATTTGAAAATATAATTTAGAGAATAATTTGTTTGAAATAAAATGTGAGGAAAATTTTCTCTTAAACAAAATTTCCATGAAATGGAGAAATTTTCTCTAAATGAAAACAAGAAATATTTTTTGAAATAAAATTTCCAGAAAATTTTCTTAAACAAATTTTGTTAAAAAAAGTAAAATTTAGAGAGGAATTTATCCAGGAAAATGTTTGGAATAAAATTTGTTCTAAAAATTTCTCAAGAAACCAAAATTAATAAAAATGTTCCTTGGAAACAAAATTCAATAAAATATTCCATTGAATAATTTTCTCTTAAGACAACAGTTTAAAAAAAATTTTTTTGAAAAAATGTTCTCCAGAAAGATATTTTCAAGAAAAAATTCTCTGAACGTATAATTAAAAAAAATAGAAAACACTTAAAAAATTAAAAAAAATTTCTTCAAAAAACTGATTAAAAATTTATTTTTATTTCAAACAAATTTAAAAAATCGATAGAAACCAGAAAACAAATTTTGAGAAATTTTCCTTGAAAAAAAATTCTGAAACATTTTTTTCGGAAAAATTTATCTAGAAATGAAATTCAGAAAGAAACGTTTAAAATTTAAAATTTAAAAAAAATCTCTGTAAGGAAATTTTTTATGAAAAAAACCTTAAAAATAAGTTTTTTTTTCCATTTTTTCTCTTTTAAATTAAATAATAGAAAAAAGAGAAAAATCCATCACAAAAATTGTGATATTCAACTCCAGTTAAAGTGTTGACATATTGAAGTCTCTTCATATTATTGTTGTGACTGACTGAATGACTGACATCATCGTCAATTTCAGACGTCAGTTTTAGTAATTTTTTTGCCAGTAATTTCTTTAGCACTTATAAAAACGTATAAATACCAAACGGGAAAATGGAGTAAAAATATTGTTAAAAGTTCCTTATTGTAGATAAACTGCGTATGGCAGGAAGGCTGGCTAACTTGTATATGTGTTTTTGGTATATGTGTGAGTTCAGTGTTTTCTATATATGAACTTATATGATTAATGATTGGTCGATATACGTTCAGTTTTATTTTCAAAGCATACTTATAGGGTTATGTTATGCTCTAAATAAGAGTATAGTTTTGCTGGCTTTAGGTTTGAGTTATTATTTTGATATTTTTTTATTTTTGAAGAGGGTTTGTTTTGAGGAAAATGGTTTAAATCCTAAGATTTTGTATGTATATAACAAAAACATGAAAGAGAAGAATTATGTACTTGTTAAGTTTTGCTTTCATTTTTTAGTTATTTACGTTCATATTAAATAAGTCCAGACTGATGAAAACTTTATAAAGTTTATGGCAGCTTAATTTAAAAAGGAAAATGAATGAAAGTTTAGGGATGTTTGAGATGATTTTAAGGGTTTTTATTTTAGATAATTAAATTTTAAATTCAATTTCAAGAAAATTTTATTTAAAAGAAAAGTGATTTTAAATTTCCTTAAGAAATTTTATTATATTTGTATATAAAGATATTTTGTTAATACAAACAAACATTTTATTAATACAACTAAAGTTTTTTCTTTGAATATAATAAATTATAATTATAGCATAATTATAAATTTTCATTGTTTTTTGGGATATGTATCGTTGTTATGCTTTTTCATTTCCCCAAAATAAAAATAAAAATAGAAACAAAATATTTAAATGACTTTTAACGAATGAATTACTATAGAATATTTAAATTTTAAACAATACAACCCACCAAAAATGGTCTATCTATTGTTTCTGTGTGTTTCAACACAAATAAAAAATAAATAAATAAAAGCCACAGCATACTTTTAGGCATTTAAAGTAAAATCATAAAAACCCTCATTTACATATATTAAAACTCAATGCCTTTGTTTTTAAGTGAGAATTAAAAAACGAACGAAATATAAACATAATGTAAATAATAACATATACTTTACAAAACACACTCACAATTCTAATACCCACTCATATATTCTCACATATTCTCCCCTTCAAACATTGTTACGCTTTGTGTCTCTTTGTTATGACACATTTATCTACTTTTCATTTATTAAAAGAATAATGTGTAAATATAAAAGGAAAGTTAGAAAAAGCAAAGTACGGTTTTCTACTCTTTTTATTATCCTTCGTAAGATCGCATATTTCAAAGAGTTAAATATTAATTTTTACAAAAAGAGTTTTTTATTTTTATCGCTCTTTGAAAAGAGTTTAATTCTAAAAAATAATAAAAATCTAAAAAGATTAAAAAAATAAAATTAACGAAATCGAAAAAAGAGTTTAAAAATGAATAATTCGCACATAATTTTTTTGTAGTCGTGTGTAACAGCCAACACTTGTATGAATATACAAACGTACTCACATAGTAAGATGTATTTACTTTGATGTATGAATTTTTATGTGTTTTCGTCATTGAATTTTATAATATTTGCATTTTGTATTCTTTAGTATTTGCATTTTTTATTTTTTTTTTATTTTTTACTTTTTTTATATTTTACTGAACAGAATCGAAACCGAAGAAAAAGAGTTTAGTTTTGTTAATCTTCGCAAAGAAGAGTAAAAATTCAATTCATTTGAAAATAAAGATTTTGCTCCGAGTTTTTCTATACTCTGCAAAGAAGAAACAAATATAAATAACAATTTAAGCTGACATATGCAATACTCATATTTAAATAGAAAACAATACAAAAAAAACGCCTAAAAGTATACATAAGTGTAAAGAACAAAACAACTCTTGGTACTTAGAAGGTTTTTAGAGGGAACAAACAAAAATATAAAATGAATGAATTATTGTATTTTGAACTTCTCAACATAAAATATGAATAAACAATAAATAATCACTTTCATATTTTTAACACAAGTGAAAATGAGAAAAATTAAGAACAACTTGAATGAAAAATCTTCCGAAAGCGAAAAACAGTTCGACCAAAAATTTAATTTATGCGAAACGAATTTATTAAGAAAAAATTATGATAATTATTTTTTAAGAAAAAATTCTATGGAAATTACATTTAAAGAACATTTTTCTAAAAATCGAAATTTTGAAAAAATTTTGAAGAAATTAGAGAAAAAATTCCTGAAAAGAAAAGTTAGTGAGTTTTTTAAATAAACACACTTTAGCAAAATTTTCTATTAAAACGAAAATTAGTAGAATTTGTTTATGAAAACAGAATTTAAAAAAATTTCCTATAAAAGAATTCAGAAATTTTTTGCAAAATCAAAACTTAGAAATTTTCCTATAAAATCAAAATTTAGATAAACTTTACTATATAATCAAAATTAAAAAAAAAAAAAAAAAAATTATAAAAAGTAAAATTTAGAGACGAAATTTTGAGAAAATTTCCCATAAAAAATTTAGAGAAAATTTTCGATAAAAATAAAATTTTGGAAAACAAAATTAAAAGAAAATTTTCGATAAAAACAAAATTGGGAGAAAATTTTCTATTAAAAAAAAATAGAGACAATTTTCGATAAAAACAAAACTTAAGAAAAATTTCCGATTAAACTAAAATTTGGAGAAAATTTTCGATAAAAATAAAATTTAGAGAAAAATTTCGGTAAAAAACAAAATTTAGAGAAAATTTTTTATAAAAATAAAATTTTGAGAAAATTTTCGATAAAAATAAAATTTATATCAAATTTTATATTAAAAAAGAAAATTTTCCCTGAAAACAAAATTATGGAAAATTTTCTAAGAAAAAAAAATTAGAAATTCCCTAAAAAGAAAATAAAAACAAAATTCAGAAAAAATTTCAATGAAAAAAATATTTTAAAGAATAATTTACGCGAACAAAATTAAGAGAGAATTTTCTCTAAAAAATTTTTGAGAAAATATTTTATTAAACAAAAATTTATGGGAATTTGTCTGAAAACGAAATTTGTAAAATTTTCTTTCTAAAAGTAAGCAGAATTTGATAAAATAAACTTTGTTAGAAACAAAATTAAAAAAAAAAAAAATATTTCTGTAAAATAATGCGGAAAATCATTAAGTAAAACTTTATAAAAAATTGTAAGAAACGAAATTTAGTAATAAATTCAAATCGAAATGTAGGATATTTTTATGTAATAAAATTTTTAGAGAAGAAATTAAGAGAATTTTAAATTTAATTAATTTAATTTAATTTTTTTAATTTTTCTTTGTTATTTTGATAAAATGGCAGTTTTGAGAAACTTTCTTATATAAAAATATCGCTTCTTTTTCATAAATTACTAAAGAAATTTTGAAATATTTGAAATTAATTCCATTTTAAGGTTTGTGCCCCCTCCTCCCCCTTACGTACTTTGTTCATTCATATTCATTTGTTATCTGCTTATTTATTGCGCATTATAAAATTTTCGCTTTAATTTATAATAATCTTTTTGAATATATTAAGAAATATAGGTTTTGTATTAAAAATGATAATAATAATTTTGGTTTAGGTAAAACGTATAATTAAGTTAAGCCAAATTATATTTTGCATAATCTCCAACTCCACATCAGCCAACAGCCAGCCAGTATAACAACTCCAAAAAGTAGGCCCACGTTTTTTTCGTTACTGCTTATTTTATGTTATTTTGTCTTTTACGCTGTTACACCTCTTTTTTACCAATTACCATCAAATTAATACCACTTGAGTAACAACAAAACCATTTCCTGATTCTATGAACAGGCAGTCAGCACAGTAGCAGAAGCAGCGATATCGACAGCGTCAATAATAACAACAATAACAACTACAACAATAAGTTGTACAATAAGGAAAAGGAAATGATATGAAGGAAAGAAAGAATGAGGGAATAAGAGCAGCAACAACAAAAAAATGGCTGATAAATATATATACAAAAGCGTCAACATTAAAAGTTGTAATAATAAAGAAAAATGAATGAAATAATAAATTTTAGTAAAACCGAAAATAATGAAAGCAAACACATCCTTCCGCCTACTTTTCTTTAAAAATTTTCTCTTACATTCGTGATAACAAAAGCTGTACTCACAAACACACAAATAAACAGTCATTCAAGTCATATACACACACGTAGACAATGATTTAGATTCTTTGTATTATTTATATATTTTGTTCGTTTTTTATTTGTTGTTTGTGGAAACGTTTCGTAAATAAAGACACTTTGTCATCATTTCCATCATCCTCTACTTCATTCTCATCCTCCTTATCATAATTATGATTATGATTTCATTTTAAAGAATATTCATATGTGTAACTCTAACTGTATATGTGGTTGTGTCTGCCAAAGAGGAAGAGTAGGTTTTTCCCATCTTTTCAAAAAAACAAAAAAAAAAGGAATAAAAATATTATAATAAAAATGTATGAAAGAAAGTTAAGTAGAAGGTGTCAACAAATCCAATGATATGCAAATCCTTACAAATTTGTTATTGTCAAACAAATGTCACAATCAAAACAGTCATTGCAAAAAGAAAAGAAAGAAAAAAATGATAGAAAGACATCATCATCACCATCATCTTCAACACTGTATTTCTTCCATACACACTCCAGGTAACAATTTATTACAATTTCTTTTTATATAATTTTTCTCACTTTTTTATTTCATTTTCTTAGGTATTCAAGTTTATCTTTTAAGCTTTAGAGTTTTAGAGAATGAAAGAAATAAGAAAATTTTGAAAGACAAGTGACAAAAGATTTTACGTTACGTGTCACAAGACAAGCCAATCGATCAAAAAAATTATGAACAAAATTAAAGAAAATAAGCTCAAGAGGGACATTATGAGCATAATTTTTTCTTAACAACAGAAAAATGTTGAAATGAAGAAAATATAACAATTTGGGAGCTAAAAATGTCATAAATTAGTTTGTTTCTAAGAAAAATCCAATAATTCGTTCTTATAGGGCGTAACCAATTTTAAGCGATTATTTAATCTTTTTTCATGTTAACTATTCTATAGTGAATATTTTTAATATAAAAATTTTCTTTATGTTTTATTTCCATAGAAAATTGTTATTAAATCTTGTTTCTATAGAAAATTTTCTAAAAAAAATTATTTATAGAAAAATTTCGCTAAATTGTATTTGCAGAGAAAATTTTCTCTAATTCTTTAATTTTCTCTAAATTTTGTTTTCAGAGAAAATTTTCTCCAAATTTTATCTTCAGAGAAAATTTTTTCTAAATTTTATTTTCAGAGAAAATTTTCTCTAAATTTTATTTTCAGAGAAAATTTTCTCTAAATTTTATTTTCAGAGAAAATTTTCTCTAAATTTTATTTTCAGAGAAAATTTTCTCTAAATTTTATCATCAGAGAAAATTTTCTCTAAATTTTATCATCAGAGAAAATTTTCTCGAAATTTTATCATCAGAGAAAATTTTCTCGAAATTTTATCTTCAGAGAAAATTTTCTCTAAATTTATCTTCAGAGAAAATTTTCCTTAATTTTATCTTCAGAGAAAATTTTCTCTAAATTTTATCTTCATAGAAAATTTTCTCGAAATTTTATTTTCAGAGAAAATTTTCTCGAAATTTTATTTCTCCAAATTTAGTTTTCAAAGAAAAATTTTCTCTAAAAATTTGATTTCAGAGAAAACTTTCTCAAAGAAAATTTCTTTTTAATAGAAATAATTTAAAAAAAGGTCCTTTTTAACAGAATCTCTTTTATAAAAATTTCCGTTTTAACAGAAATGGCGTTTAAATTTTATTTTTAATAGAAATTTATTTTTAAATATATTTTTTTTAAATTCCTCTTTTGTTAAAAAAATTTCTTTAAATTCGTGTTTTTGTATTGATGAGAATTTTGTCGATTTTTTTATAAAATCAATTTATTAATTCTTTCTACACACATTTTTGTATATATTTGATTGGAGATTCATTTTTTTAAAATTTTTTTATTAATTTCGTTTTTAAATAAAATGTTTTTTACCGGAATTCTGATTTGTAGATATTTCTCCCAACAATTTTTTCTATGATGATAATTTACATACGTTTCAAAAATGCTAAGCGAATTCTTTTACAATAAAGATTGTTTTGTTCCTCAGTATAAAAATTTTCTCAAATTTTCTTTGTAAATAAATTTTTTAATAAAAATTTTCTGCATACAAAATTCTCTAAAAAATTTCTCCATATTTAAAATTCTCTCAAGTTGTAAATAAAATTTTGATAAGAAAATTTTCTTAAAATTTCAGAAGAAGATCTAAATTTTCTCTGTGTATAAATATAATTAATATAATACAAATATATATAAATATATTTGAAAATAAAAAATTATTTTTTGAATTTCCTTTCTGTAGAAAATTCTCAAAAATTTTCCTCTTGAAAATTCCTTTTTGTAAAAAAATTCGTTAAAAATATAAAATTTCTTTTTATGAAAATTTTTTATCGATTTTTTTTTTTTTCGAAAAATTTTGAATTGTTAAAATTCTTTTGAAAGTTTTAAAATCTCTCTCATAATCTTACTCTTTTTAAAGCTATTTTTTTCGATAAATTTTATATTCATTTCGTTATTTGTTTCGTTTCTGTGATTTTTGGTTTAATGACAAAATTCCGTAAAATTTATGGAAAAATTTTCAACATTTTATATTTATCGCGTTTTATCGCGTTCAGCAAACATTTAGTCAATTTAGTTTTTAATATCCTTTCAATAAATTTGTAGATATATATTTTTTTCAAATATTCCCTTCAAATACACAGTGTTCGGTAAAATTACTGACAAAATATTATTAACGTATTTTGGCCCATAATAATATTTTGGTTAAACCACAAAAAAATAAATAAAAATTATAGCGAAAAAATGTAGCAAAAATAGCTATTAAAATGTATAACATTTTTGTACCCAAGACTATGGCCATAAAGATAAGCTGAGATGGCATGTTTTTAAGCGTGTTAAATTAAATTTTATGATATAACCACACCAGGGTGGTTAATAGTATGGGAAAAGGACATTTCCTTTTTTGGTAACAAAAATGGAACGAATTATTATAATCAAATTGAAGTATTTAGATATGGCTGCCTAAAATGTTTTAACGGTTTTATGTTAAAATTATTGCATTGGTGTTGGACATTGATTGCTTTGATTATAATTTGAATAATGTTGTGAAATTTGAGTGTAAAATAACCTTAAATTAGGTCTTTTGATTCCCTTTCAAAAAAGGGTAAAATTGAATTAGATTGAAGCAAATAAGAATCTTAAATATTCTTCACCACACAATGCTTAATACAAATCATACAATATATAAGAGATTTACTTTAATATAATAAAGAAACATTTAATGAGTCATAAATTACTAATTGACTGAACCGATATTGATAATTTTAGAATGTTAATATTGTACATAAAACTTAATATTATAGCAAATTTTCATTCTAATATGCCAATTATAATGTAAAAATTTAAGAAAGTTCATAACTTGAATTTAAAAGTTAGCTCAGATATCGGTCTATAATATTTTAATATGCTGAAGCGATTTAACTTGTTGTAAATACATAGCTACAACGGCTCAGATTTTGATTTGATGCAAAAAATACATATGCCCTATAGAGTCTGAGATGATACTTTCTTAGCGTTACACACGGACTGAAAAAGTTAATATACTCCTTTCACCACTTCTGGTATTATTGATAGCTAATTATAATATAGCACAACACTAAAGTAGGCAATACATTTAAGTGTAAAGCTAACTTAACTACAGCTTTAATATATGCTTTACTTTTTATATTTTTATAGAAATTTGTTCAAAAATTTTTATTCGCAAAATTTCTTAAAATTGGAATTTTTTTTTAATTTTAGATCCATAGGTAAGCAATTGTTCGCAGAATAAAATTAATTTCATAACAGTTACGATATATGTAACAATTTCTAAATACTAGTATTTCTGCTAAGACTTGTTAGACTTATTCAAAACGCAAAATCCTCAGAAAAACACAACGTTTGATGCTGATTAGTGTTCTTCAAAATCATCAAATTTTATGAAAAATATTATCTCTTTAAAGTAACCAATAAATTTAACTATACCCTCAAAGTATGCAAACGTTTTTTAATTGAATAAAAATTGGTATATTTATGAAGCTCCTAAAGTAGGCAACATTTCTAAAAATGTAATATCCATAAAGCAGACAGAAAATGTTAGTTTAAGAACTCCTTTTACTGCACCTGCAATATTTGCTCAGTTTTTAATATTTTTGAATATTAACAAACTGTCTT